>JAJOZX010008700.1:0-105000 GCA_023014485.1 Bathynomus jamesi
CGGCCACCCCATTCCGGACCGTGACCGCCGTCGCCTATGCGGGGGGCCGCACGACGGGGGGAACGGGCGCAAGCGCCGCGCCAATAGTGACCCCGAAAGGTTCGAGGCCATAGGCCTCGCATCACCTTCCTCACAGACACAAACGCCCCCTTCGCCCTACCATCCCGGTGTCCTCACCGTCCCCGCTGCGCAACCGTTATGGACGCTCCCCCCTTGGGTCCCCGACGACCCTCGTGGTGGGGGCGGAGATACATCCCTCCACAGGTTCGGTCGATGGACCCACTGGAGGGGGAACTCGCCCGCCTGGTCGGCGTGGGTGGGATGAGCACGCCCCCGCGCGTGACCTACCCCACCTCTCTCCTTGACCTGCCTATGCATCCGGGTGAGGTATCCTTTTCCACTCCCCCTTGTAGTCCAGCCTCCCCTGCACCTCCGGTGAAGGGAGGGCCTTCTGGATACCCCTCACATCCCCTTCTCTGCATCGCTCTCCCCCGGGCGTCCGGGTGACTCCTCTTCAGGAGGATTTGCCGGCGTCAGTTTCCACATCGCCCCCCCCGTCGGGGTGACCCTCGCCTTCGCCCACGTTCGGCGTCCCCCGTTAGGCCCCGGGGCTTTCCAATCCCCTTGTTAATCTCGGGCCGCCCGATCGGCCCACCCACCCCATAACCATCCGTTTCGCAGACTTCCTACCCCTCCATATACTTCGCTCCTGCAGTGGAACATCCGCGGGCTCTGGTAGGCCTCGAGAGTCTCTCTTCTCTCCTGGCCTCCAGGTGTCCGGCGTGTTTCTGCCTTCAGGAGACGATACTGGGCTCCCGTTCCCTCCCTCGAGTGTCCGGCTACTGCGGGCTCCCTTCCCCGCCTCTCGATGGGGCGGGTAGGGGGGGCTCCGCGGTCTTCGTGCACCGCTCCGTCCCTTTCCGCCCCCTCCCGCTCCGTACTGTCTTGCAAGCTGTGGCCGTGCGCCTTTCTTTGTGGCGTCAGCTCACGGTCTGCTCTCTTTACCTCTCCCCTAACGTACGCCCTCCACCCGATTCTCTCCGTGACCTAATTCTGCAGCTTCCCCGCCCTTTCCTGCTTCTCGGGAACTTCAACAGTCGGGACCCGGCCTGGGGGGACGTTGCTCCACCTTTCTCCCGGGACCCTTCTCTCCCTTATGGACGAGCTAGAGTTCACCTTTCTGAACGATGGCTCCCCAACCTGCCTCCACTCGGCCATGACAGTTTCACCTGTATTGATCTTTCCCTGGTTTCCCTCGATATCGTGACGGAGTTCACCTGGGAGGTCCTGCCGGATTCTTCCGGCAGTGACCATTTCCCTGTGTGTCTTACCCCAACCCGTCTCCTCCCCCCACCTCTGTCCGCCCGCGCTGGCTGTTCGCCCGAGCGAAATGGGCCTCATACACGAGGTGCACGGCGATCTCGCCGTCCATTCCTGCCTTTCCCTCCGTTAGTGAGGCCCTCGCCTTTCTCGAAAGCAAGATCCTCTCGGCTGCCACCATTTGCATCCCCGTACCTCAGGCTCCCCAGGCGCGCAGCGTCCCATGGTGGACCCCAGAGTGCTCCCGTGCCGTTCAGGAGCGGCGCCGTGCTGGCCGTCGCTTCTACCGGACCCGCCAGCCGGAGCATAAGATGGCGTTTCAGCGCCTGAAGGCAGTGGCCCGTCGGGTCTTGAAACTAGCCCGGCGTACCTCCTGGCGGAGTTACGTGTCCGGGATCTCCTCCTCGACCGCCCCCTCGACTGTTTGGCGCAAGGTGCGTAGCTTTGAGGGGACCCGTGTCCCCCCTCGACCCCCGGTGCTTCGGGTCGGGGACAACGAGTTCGTGTCCGATCCGGAGGCCGTCGCGAACACACTCGCGGCGCACTTCGCAGCCATCTCCAGTTCCGATTCCCCCCACTCCCGCCGCGACCCACCGGAATTTCCACCTCATAGGGATGACCCTATAATCACCTCTTCCACGTGACAGAGCTTCGGAGGCCCTCCGCCCCCGACGCTCCTCCGCCCCCGGCCCCGATAATATCCCCTATGACTTGTTACGGCACCTCCACCCCTCTGCTCTCAGCTTCTACTGGACCTCTATAACCGGATTTGGTTGGAGGGTTCACTTCCGGACCGAGCGTGAGTCCATCGTCGTCCCCAAACCGAAGCCCGATAAAGACCCTCACTCCCGTCGAACTATCGCCCCATTTCCCTAACATGCTGTGCCTGCAAGGTGATCGAGGCGATGGTCGCCTCGCGGCTGTCCTTTACCTTGGAGGCGAGTGACCAGTACCCTGCTACCCAGGCTGGTTTCCGGCGCTTCCGGTCTACCACGACCCCCTCCTTCTCCTTAGCCATGACGTGCAGGAGGCTTTCTCCCGGCGTCAATTTGTACTCGCCGTCTTTTCGACCTCCAGAAGGCCTACGATACTACCCGGCGGAGCGCGGTCTTCGACTGCTTACGCTCCCTGAGTTTCGTAGGCTTTCTCCCTTCCTTTATTTATAACTTCTTGTCCGCCCGTTCTTTCCGCGTCCGCATCGTTCTGCCCTCTCTGACCGCTTTCCGTTGGAGGAGGGTGTCCTCAGGGTAGTGTCCTTAGCGTCTTGTGTTTCTCACTCGTGGTGAACACAGTCGCTACGGTCCTGCCTACAATCCGTTCGTAGCTCCCTCTATGCCGATGACCTGGCTATTATTGCTCTGGCCCCCCCCGTCTTTGGCTGAACGTCGGCTCCAGCTAGCCATCAACGCGGTGGTTCGCTGGGCGTCTCGGTTGGCTATGCTTTCTCACCCTCTAAGTCTTCCAGTATGCTTTCCGTCCTCGCGCCTCCGTCTGTCGCATACCTTCGCCCTTACCCTTGCCGGCACTCCTCTTCCCCTCGTCCCATCCGTTAGATTCCTGGGTATGACCCTCGACGGATTTTTCGGTTGGGTCCACACCTTAGGCGGTTGCGGCAAAACATCTCGCCGCACCCTCTCCTTTTGGGTCATCTGTCCCACACGACCTGGGGGGCGGACAGGCGTACTCTGCTGCGCCTGTACGCCTCCTGGTGCAATCCCGTGTCGACTACGGCTGTGTGGTCTACAGCTCCGCCTCCTCTCCGGCACTCCGTATGCTGGATCCTCTTCTCCACCGTGGCCTTCGCCTGGCGTCGGGTGCCTTCCGCTCGTCCCCTGTCGCTAGTCTTCAGGGGACTGTGGACACCCCCCCTGCCCCTTCGCCGGGGCCTTCTCATGGCGAAGTGTTACCTTCGCATCTGCGCCTTCCGATGTCCCTACTCTTCTCCGCGATCTCCAGGCGCTACCCCGGCCTGACACGTGGCATTTCGCTGCCTCTCTGGCCGAGATTTTCTCGTCCCTGGGGATCCCCCACCCTCTATTCTGCCGTTCTCCTTCGATCTGTCGCCCCCCTGGCGGACCACCCTATCTGCCGTTGCCAGGCACTCCGTGGCCTGCGTAAGGAGTCTCTTCCTGCCGTCCTCCGGTCTTCTTTTCTGGCCCATCTTCCCGTCCATTCGGACGACGTTCCCGTCTACACCGACGGCTCGCGCTCCCCTGCAGGTGTCGCGGCTGCCGTCTTCTCTCCGTCATTGTCACCTACCTCCCGGGGTATCCCCCTGCCGATTCAGGCCTCCATCTTTTCCGCGGAGCTTTTGCCCTTCTGGAAGCCCTCCGTCTGGTATCGGGTTGTTCGCGGTCCTCCTGTACCATTTTTTCGGACTCGCTGAGCGCCCTTCAGGCGCTCGAGCGCTATGATTCCCCCGGACCCCCTCGTACGCCTTATTCAACAGGAGTACCATGTCCTGCACACCGTTCACCGGATCCGGGTCACCTTCTGCTGGGTTCCCGCCCATGTTGGTGTTTCCGGTAATGAGGCGGCGGACCGCATAGCCCGGTCCGCCGCCTCGCTGCCTCCCCTCCCCGCTCCCCTTCTCAGACTATGTGCAGGTCTTTCGTTCCTTTTACGACCGCATGTGGCAACAGTCCTGGGACGATGCCACCGGAAATAAACTGGTCCATGCGCCCCCGTCTGTCATATTGGGTGTCCTCTTTCCACCGCTCCAGACACAAAGAGGTCGTCCTTGCGCGGCTTCGCATCGGCCATACGCGCCTCACGCACGGCTATCTTATGTTCCGGCAGGAGGCTCCTCGTTGCGCCTCCTGCCAGTCGCCCCTCACCGTCTCTCACATCCTTGTGGAATGCCCCACCCTGTCGTCAGTACGTCGTCGCGCCTTCCCGTTCCTTTCCGATTTTCCCCTCCCCGAACGTTTACGCCTTATGCTCGCTGAGAGCCCTCTCTTCTCGCTTGACCGTCTTTTCCTCTTCCTCTCCCAATCTCGCATCCTATCTGAGCTTTAGGTGACTTCTCACCTGTAGTCCGCTGTTCTCCCTTTTCTAGTGCCTTTTCTCCGTCTCCGTTTCTCTTTCTCGTATTCCGCCTCGCCATGATATCCGCTACCATATAGCGGGAAGTGGCGGTAAACGCCCCAATACAAAAAAAAAAAATATATATATATATATAAAAGGTAATATAGATATATAATATACCAATTAAAATTCGGTGAATGCTGCCTTTTGAAATAATTTCTCAATGAAATTCACTGACCATATATTTTAATTAATACGGAATCCTTTAACAAAAAAAAAGAAGAATCTTTTGAAGTTTATATTAAAAGGCATTAAAATGAAATATATTTAATAAATCACCATAAACTTATTTCATAACATTATAGAAATATGTACGTAAATAATTGAGTAAAGGACTTGTCGGGTTTTTTACGTACATGTTGTGTATGCCGAATATTACACCCGTGAGAAATTATGAAAAAACCCTTTTAATTAATTATTTTCATTTGAAATAAAAATAAGATGTGGCCTTCACGTTTTCATATATTTTCTATCAAGTTTGTGATGCTGCATTGACATCATCTGAAGGAATGAGACAAAAATTGTCACAAACGTTATATAGATGTTATGCAAGTAACATTCCACTGGCGTATTTTGTCGTTTTTTCTTGTATATATAATGTAAAATTACTTCCGGGTACGTCGTGGCCATATCGAAACACCGCTTCACGTTAGATCAGCGACGTTTTGTGACGTCGAGTCTGTTTAGTAGAGTTGTATGGGTAACCATTCTCTACGTTCAGATAATGTAGTGACCTGTAGATGGTTCGGATCCCATCTGAATCTAAACCTTTACCGTTACGGAAGAAGTTGAATAATCTCCAAAAATTATCATCATCACTGCTACACACAGAAGCGAAGTGACGACAGCAGAGATGTGTCGTAAACCTGATTTCCAGGACCTATTCAATCGGCAGGTCCTCCAAAAAGGAGCTGCACGATTGAATCGGTCCTGAAAATCTGCACGAATATTTTCAATCGTTTTGCCATTACGTGGTCGCTCATGAACCCAGGTACTAGCCAATATGCGTTGTTCAATCGTATAATTGCCGCTATCACACATTTCAAATGGATCTGAAAGAAAAACGAAAATCAGTTAATATTTTACTGGGGTGATAAGACATTGTGGACAGCCTGTAGATTCAAGTCCTTTTATCAATTCGACATTCTTATTTTGCATATTACATTTTTGTACAATTTACTCTGGGGGTAATCTAGCCAGACCTTTATTTTCTTTCTTTTCCTTCCCAAATTACGAATATAAAGTAACTAATTCAAACCCATTATTCACTCTTATGCCAAGATTTCGCTCCCACCCTTCAAGTTAAGAATTAAGTGAAGTTTTGAGCGTACTCTTAAAGTTTAGGAAAAATAAAAACTTCGGGATTTTTGAAGTTAATGAGATTCATGTGGGTGAAGTTGTAAGTTTAAAGTAAAATTTTGCAACTTCACACTAAGTTGAAGCTATTTCGTTCAACTGAAATTATCAAAAAAAACCTTACATGTTTTGAAGTCCATTTTACGAGTCGAAGCTTAAGTTCAATATTTACGGTAAGGTTATATATATATATATATATAAACGGAAATTATTTTAACTTTTATAATTATTTGCGTTGGAGTTGTGTGGAAGTTAAAGGGAACAATCAAAAGTTCAAAAAGTATCCTGTTAAATTCAACGAAGACACTCCGATTCTGGAGACCACTATGTACAGAGGATTGACAAAAGTAAATAGACACCACGAAGATTGTCCTCGAGAACAAGTGGCAAAGCTCATTAATGGAATGCCAGAACGTGTATCACCTTTACATAATGCGAAAGGGAAGACGACGCCATTCTAAATATATTAAGTAAATTTGTTATTGTTTTAGTGTCAAAACAAAACTATGGAAAAACCAAATGAGTCTACTTTTGTCAATTATATATATATATATATATATATATATATATATATATATATATATATATATATATATATATATATATATATATATATATATATATAAAATCTTGTGCAAAAAACTTTTTTTCGACGTGAAGGTCAAAATATGATGATAGAAATCCACTCTAATAGACAGAGTTTATTTCAACAACAGTTTCGATGCCTACTGGCATCCTCTTCGGGTGGGCATCGAAACTGTTGTTGAAAATAAACTCTGTCCATTAGAGTGGGTTTTTATTATCATATATAATCTTGGTTTTGCTCCCGTCCGAATTGTTCATTTTGCTGAATGTCAAGCTTGTTGCTCCACCTTAGACCTACAGCTTAACGTGGAATCCTAGCGACCCATCACGGGTGGTCAGAAATTACAAAGTCCCCATCAGCAGCCCAGCGACTTAACCACGAGACTACCCAGGGTTAATGTTGTAAAATTCTCGGGAATAATCTTTAGGAGAATATTCTCCGAACCGAGAATTTTCGAGAATTTTCTTTTTTAGGACATCTGAAGGGTTTTTCAACTATTCCAATATAACTTAACTTCAGTTCCTGTCAAAATGGAGAAAATTCAAGTCAGAAGTGAATGGTAGGATGAGTGAAGAAATAAATAAATTAACTAATGCAAAAAATTTATTGAATCATTGTACATAGACTATTTTAATTCAAAGTACAGTATTTACCAGGGATGGCAGTGATTAAATCAAAATGATTTAATCACCTGATTAAATCAATTGATTTTTTTTTTTTTTTTTCAAAATTATATAGAAATTAATAAAATATATCAGACAAAACACTTTAGAAATAAATAAAAATATCCCTTGTAATAATTAAGTGTTCAATTTCAGTTTTTCAGTATAATAGCTTTTTTATGAAAACATGATTTTTTTTTATTTGATTTTTTTCAAAATTATATATAGAAATTAATAAAATATATCACACAGAACAGTTTAGAAAGAAAAAATATCCCTTGTAATGAAGTATTCAATTTCAGTTTTTCAGTATAATAGCTAATAAATAAAAAAAAATGATTTTTATGAAAAATCATATTTTCTATTTATTTGATTTTTTTTCAAAATTATATGGAAATTAATAAAATATATCAGACAAAACAGTTTAGAAACAAATAAAAAATATCCCTTGTAATTAAGTGTTCAATTTCAATTTGCCATCCTTTATATGCTATTTTCTCCCAATTCCGGAGTATTCTAGAATGTTCTGGAGTCGTCTAGAATATTCCCACACATTCTAGAAAGTTCCATAAGGTTCTGAAATATTTTAGAATTCTCTAAAAAGCTGCAAAACAATCTAAAAATGTTTTAAAACTAAGAAAAAATAAAATTCTCGAATATTCTCAGCAAATAATATTTTGGAGAATATTCTCGCCTTACATCACTACCCAGGGTACCCATTTATCTACAAACCAATTTCTACTGTATGGAAGGATGAACAGCTGGGTTTGCTGAGCGCCTCCTGCCGTCACCGGGAATCGAGCCCGGGGTCAGTGGATTCGTTGTCAGCGATACTAACCACAGCACCACTACACACATACATACTGTGTGTGTGTATATATATATATATATATATATATATATATATATATATATAATGTCTCTTATTTCATTACGAACGCGCACAAAAACGTTTGTTTAATTTAGTTTTAATTTAATTGAAGGTGGTTTGTTTGACCCGCAGCGCCGCACAGTGCCACAAATGGGTTAAAAAACGGCCAAATTATTTTTTTCAATTGTACTTAGTTTTATGTTGAAATGTTTAATTATGATTTATTTTAATAAAAAATCATGTTTAGTACCTTTTGTATATATGTAATGGTGACATATTGAGTGATTTTTCTATAAATTACTAAAAATTACTAAACAGATAATTGTTAATTAGGCCTATGTTTTGCAGATTTTGTCAAATGACATACTAAAATAAGTATGGTTTCATTTTAATCACTATACACATCTATTGTTTAAAACATTATTTGATAACCTGCCACTATATCAGAAGGGGTAAATAAAAAACATCGTAATACCTCTTAAAGTTTATGAAATTAATTCCCCCAAAATAAGTGTGACAACTGATATGAAAAAAAGTGTAAATAGTGTAAACAAAATTACAAAAACTTCATATTTAGAACATATCTTCCTCATCAGAACTAATATTTAAATTCTCTAATATTTCACTCTCTTTTAAAAGTGAACGTGCCTCTTCTGACATCTCTCTCAATTTGGGGTTTCTATTCTTTTTTCGAACTGTACTAATGACTGGATCGCTTGATACTAAAAGATAATGAATTTGATCTTGCATAGTATTCAGTCGAGATGTTTTTCTGGAATGATGGAGACGAACATTTCTTATGACTTTATGTAGACATTCTTGGCATTCTTCTGAATAAGAACCAATTGGATATAGATGATTTTTCATCACCAAACCTCCATGTAGAAGTACTTTGTGTACTGAAGCAGGAATTTTATACCATGGATATAAATTTACAATAGTCGTAGCAGCTTTTCGACAATAAGATTCAAATTTTGCAATGTCAACTTGGTTTTGACAACTGAGAACCTGCAAGATACAATAGAGCATATCAATTACTTTCTTGTTCACACCTGTGATTTCGGAAAATATCTCTGCATTTTGGAAAGCTCTTCTTGCTGTGTTTCCATCATTTGTGTTTCCAGCCCCTGCTTTGGATGATCCACCAGTAAATGAAGTCGTTTTCTGAAATCCCACTTGATCTGTTTTTTTCTGGCTTGCACACACTTCTTTTCCTCTTCAGTTCTAGCCATCCATTTTTTAGTTTCTAATTTATATCCAATATGTAAGATAAATTCAAAAAATCTAATCCAGCAATGCAATATTGAGAGACCATATTCAACAGCATCAGTATTAATTATTTCTTTTTCAAGAGAAAATCAATGTCATTCATTTGGGATGGTTTTGCTAAACATAAATTACATGACTGTGTTGAAGTAGTATCTGTAATTGCATTGATAGCCTTTCCATCAAGCATAGTTAGAGATAACTCGTATTTCATGGCAATTTCAACTTCAGTATTTTCTCCTACTCTAACTTTGAGTGGTGTAACTGGGAATCACGCATCACTCTTCTTGCAGACTTAGTTAGTTAATACATGAAAAACATGTTCTAACACGCAAAGTCGCAAATAGTCGAAAAAAGTTTTGTTTTTGATTTACTTAAAGGTTGCATTAATGTTTAACACAAAAATTACATTCCCCAAAATCCCCCATTTATTGTTTTGCTAATTTTACACATTTTCTAGATAACAATTTAATCTGTAATCTATGATATTGCCATAGTTTTTTTAATTAATGCTATCTTTTTAGTTTTCAATAAAAAAATATGCATGAAAATGTTCTAAACTGTTTATTCTTTCAATAGAACTAAGCAGAACATGAAACTACAGACAATTTTTTGTGATATAGTAACTTCAAGTAAGTGTTAGAACAAACATATTTTGTCCCCTCCAAGATATTTTAAGACAATGTATATTATTTCGTAGATTTTTCTTGCCTTAATGTAAGAGAATAAAATTTCAAATACTTAAATCAGTAAGTAGAAGTGTTTTATTTTGACGTGGAAATGGTTTTAATAGAATTTACTTAAATTTGTTATTTTTGGGTTTTGGCCGTTTTTTAACCCATTTGTGGCACTGTGCGCCGTGTGGTGTTTAATAAAACGTTGATTTTTGTTCACCGAACGAAGGTAGACGTGAACTATTATGTAACATTTTCGTTGTCGTTGTTGCAAACCTTCGAGAAAATATACCTTAAGAGAAAAGGTACCATTATAATTATTGCAGATTTGTAACTCATTGCCATGTTTAGTCTGTTATTATTATTAGTTTTTAATTAAAGGTACACTTTCTAGAGAGTTAAATAAATTTATTACAATGAAGTTCTTAGTTTTTTAAGTCTAAGTTAAGAATCCAGTTGTTTATTGTGCATTTTGAAAGCTTTTTACAGTCCTGTAATTGGGATTAGAAGTGAAAGTGATTGAAAAGCATTTTTTTTTACAGATTTTTGCCTTTTGCCAAAAAGTGATTCAAGTACTTGAATCCACGCTCTGCACGCCGAATGCGTGCCCGCGAAGTGACTCAAATCTCACTTTGTAGGAAGAAGAAAACTGATTAGAGGTGACTCGAGTACTTGAACCACTTCTTGAGTTTTGGCATCTGAATACACTTGAACCACTTCCACTTCGAAGCGTCCACTTAGGTCGGTGAATCCGCTTTGACATCCTTCCGGTTTTTTAAACATTTTACTGTTCCTACAAGACTCCCCCCCCCACACACACACACAAAGTAAGATGCCATTCCGTGGCTTAAGGCCGATCTGCCATTATTCAATTAGGAAACTATTAGTGACTTGGGGGCGTTTTAATCAGATGGTCGCAAAGACGTATCGTCACTTCCCTTGTAGGTTGGGTTAAGTTAATTCATGTTAGATTAGGTATAGCTTGTTAGGTCATGTTAGCCTGACTAGGTTAATTAGGAAAACGTTGATCAAAGGAATTGTCGATGATGTGATTCAGTAGGTACTCATAACAGTCATGTAATATAAAGGAACACAGAGGACACCAAACAGTAACACACCGGCTGGTTCCAACGAGGCTGTCTGTTTAAGAAGGAAGGTTAGGAGATGTACACAAATTTTGTAGCAATTTTATAGCAGTTTAAGATTAATTCAATGGAACTACGATATTGTTTGTTGTTTAAAAACCAACGCGTGCAGAATTATCGTATACCATTTCAGTGACTGGTTCAGAATTAATTGTGAAAAATTTCGTTGGCTGACAGCTACCCAGTAATCATTCAGGAAGACCGGAAACAGGCACCGAGCTTAGGCCAAACTAATACGGCCTATTGAGCTTGTTTGATTGGACTGTTTAACCTTCGTCATAACATCTAAGGTCGTATGATAAAGGGGACCTACAGTAATGATGATGTTGTTTAATCTCCTTCGCAACATCTAAGCTCATATGGCGGAGGGAACCTACAGCTTTACGTGGGATCCGAACCACTGGTCGCAACATAATCTGGGCGCGTAGGATGGTCTCCCATCCAACTACTACCCAGACCCAATGCCGCTTAATTTCGGTCCATTGAACTAACTCCTGGATTATTATTATTACCATCACCATCGGGATTCGAACCCCTGACCTCTGTGCCTTCACTTCGTTTACAGGGAAACGGTGTTAACCACTAAGTTATGGATCCTAGCTGAGAACAACCTAATGCAGACATGAAACAAATTATGAAGAACTCTGGCTTCGAGTTACTCTATTGAAGAAGACTCACCATTGTAAAGAAACTGTTTCCCATTAAAAAAATGTCATATTGTATAAGAAATATTATATTCTTCTTTTTTACCAAAAAATTATTTTTGCTTTTATAAAATTTATAGAAATAGTCTTTAAAGCTGTGAAAAAATATTCTTTCCTGAATGGGGAATTTTATTCCATTACCAATATATTATATATATATATATATATATATATATATATATATATAAAATTCGTATCTAAGCCAGAGGTAACAAGCATGGCTGAAAGAAGTTATTGAAGAGAAAACCAATAAAAATATATTTTTACGTTCAATATTTATTTTTTATTTTTTTTTTTAAAGATTTCTTCCCATTTTTATATCTCTGGAAAGTGGGTATTTCAAAGACGAAGGTTGGAAGATAAAGCTTAAACACCACGCTTTGCGCAAACTGCTGAGAATGCAATGCTGTAACGCAAATAATGACGTTATGTACAATATCTCGTCGTCTGTTTACATCTTAGAAGCAGAACTGCATTTTAGCCTTCGCACGAAAGCTTTTGGTCGTATCGCTTCAACGCACTGATTATCTTCTTTTTTTTTTTGTCCACTGCAGTATACTGTGCGGGAAGATATAAGAAGTATTTCTTGCACACCTGTATTTGTTTTTGGTTTTTTAGGAAAGCCCGTCGACAGTTGGTAATCATTTTACAATTTTTAAAAATATTTGGATCAGTAAAAGAAAGCCACCCCCAACCTTTTTTAATTAGCTTTATAATGCTAACTAACGAAACTATCACGACCTAACCTAACCAGTAGTTAGGTCAACTGTACGCCCTTGACGATTGGTTAGGTTAGGTCGTTATATTTTCGTTAGTTATATCCTTATAAAGCTAACTAAAGAAGGCTGGGGGTGGCTTTCTTTCATTGATCCAAATATTTTTTCGACAAAGTAACAAGTTATATGAAACGTTTGATTTCTTTACAGCTCAGATCCTGAGTATCCGCCTGGTAGCTTAGTGGTACAATTGTTGGGTTGTTAATTTGAAAGTTCGAGCCTCGGCTTGGACTTAAGAGTTCATCGATTTTTAGGCGTTTCTCTGGGTCTTTGTTGGTCGGGTAGTAGTTCGAATTCTACGTAAATCTGAAGGTCCCCTTTTTCATGTGACCTTAGGTGTTACAAAGAAAGTTAAAATTCCAAACCATTATTATTTTTACTACCACAATCGTAGCACTTTATTCATTCATGATATAGGACTGAAGATTAATTAAATTCTTAATAATAAAGTCTACTCAATATTATTTTTACACTAAAAGTGCGTATCATTATCAGACATTCATTTAGGTCTGGGATTTGCACATAGGATAAAGGATGACAACTAATTTAGAAGTACTCTGTCCGTTATCTGTATACTGTCAGGCGAGAGTAGGCCCATCTAGAACCTTAACGATATACATAGGTCTGAAACAAAGCCTACCTGTATCTATGAGCGTGAACCGACTAGATATAGGTAGGCTCTGCATGAAAGCCTACTGTACTTTGTCAAGCTTTTTCAATTGGGAATTCAAAAGTGTTTTAAATTTATTCTAGGGCGAATCGGAGCCTGATTTGTAACTTAAGTCACTTATAATGAGCGGTGGACCTATGGGGAATACCATATTGACATTTAATATGTAACTTGGAACAAAGAGTCTGTGTTTCTATTTCTGAAAAACGGAACACACAATAATTTAATAATAGGTCATTCAAATTGTCGTTTTAAGCAGGTGTTAGGTTAACCGTTAACCTAACCTAACCTAACCTAACCTAACCTAAAATAAAACAAAAATCTGGATGTGTAAAATCCTGAGGCAGTTTGAAGTATTGTAGTAGTAAATTGATTTGAAGTTTTTTTAATTAAAATCTTAACGCAAGTGGAATTCGAAAAAATAATTGTTACATACGGTAAAAGGAGCGCATTCTCTCAACTTTTTAATGGAACCCCATCCCTACCTTAACGTAAGCGTAAGTGATTAAAAACTTGAAAAACTAAGACATCACATGTAGTAGTTAACGTAACTTTGACCACCAACGAAAATGTTGGAGGAACTTGACGATTTATATATACAGTATACTGTAGATATATATATAAGTATATATAATAATGTATTAAGAAAATCGTTATAAATCTTCAGCAAGAATGAGAAATCAAATAAAAGACACGAATGTTTTCAAAAATCGCTGCTTTTCTCAACAGAAATAGTTCATTCCTAAAAAGTTTTTTTTTTTTTAAAGTAAAAAATTACAGTTTATATCTCAAGCTTAGGATGCGTCACCAATTGGCAATTTCTAAAATTACATTTAAAACGGTAATAATAATGTTTGTGGCTATTTAAACCAATTAAAAGAAAGTAAAATATAAGAAAATAAATGTTGTTAATTATTGTACAGTATACAGTGCCTTTTTTAACTATTTTAAAATTAAAATTTGTACGTACGAAGGTCTCTCCTAAAATGACCTGACTTTCCACAACAATCCCTCGTATTTGGAATACATATTGATTCTAAAATACATCGCTGCGAATAATCGTTAATGCTAGATGAAGCTGCAGCTCCCCATCAATAAACCCTATGAACTTTACTATATGAATACGGATGAACATGGCTATTACTTTTATTGCAGGTTCGGACACTATCCTCAATCCTCGTCCTGCTTTTACTTTGTATCCACTATTTTTCCTGTTTTGACCAATACTAACTTTGATGCAATCCTTGCAGGGAATTTCGTATACAATTCCTTTGTTTGAGTTGTGGTTATGCGTTACTGAACAACCTTTAAATGAATTCTCGTGACGAAACGAAAGAGAACATTTTGTGTGTGTGTGTGTGTGTGTGTGTGTGTGTGTGTGTGTGTGTGTGTGTGAGAGAGAGAGAGATTAGAGCTGATTTTATTAAGATTTACGTAATTCCTATATATTATGAATTAAATAAATTTTAATAAAATCAGCCCTAATCTAAGCTTACTTTTCTCGTGTTAATTTAACCTAACGTAAAAAATCGAACTCTACTTTGCCTCAGTGTGTTACTTAAGGATTCCTCTATGTTATGTACTCGTTGAAGTCAAGCATTTTGGCTTTTTTTCACTGTATTATCTTTTTAAACATCTTACAAGTGAGGGTATTGAACTGATGAGGGTATTGAACTGAAAATACTGTTCTCAGTTTTTCAATAAATTGCATTTCCAAATTTTTCCATCTTAGTGTGGTTATTGCACCAAAAGCATATATATATATGATGAATAAAACCACGAAGGAAAGGAAACACAGAATGGTGCTCAAGCGCTTTCGTCTAATGACATCCTCAGGAACACTGAAGTACATAAAGAGTTACAGCCTATATATAGGTTACAGGAAAAAAATATATATATAATTTTTTTTTTCTGTAACCTATATATAGGTTGTAACTCTTTATGTACTTCAGTGTTTCTGAGGATGTCATTAGACGAAAGCGCTTGAGCACCATTCTGTGTTTCCTTTCCTTCGTGGTTTTATTCATCATAAATATTTTTCACGTGTTACTTTCGTGAAATAATTTTCATATATATATTATATATATATATATATATATATATATATATATATATATATATATATATATATATATATATATATATATATATTTGGTTAAGCTAAGTTTTATATACCTATGTTTACATGCTATCTGTCTTGTAGAAGGACGCCAACCACATTAAAAAAAAGTATTTATCTCGGTAGCAGAATATTTATTGGTATCGTTTCTCTATGAACAGGAAGGAAACTCGTGCGGAGATTTCTTTATTGAAATATTTTCCTTATACTCGCATTGAGATAAAGTATCGTTATTGCATCAATTCTCTACAACGGATTTTTTTTATCCTTTCATCTTTGGAAAAGTTTAGATATAGTGTTCCACATTCTGAATCTTGCGGTTACTTTTTCCTTAATTTTATCCACATAAAATTGGATAAAATCAAGAATATTTTGGCCATTATAGCCGAACTTTGTTAACTCAATTATTTTCACTGCAAAAGGTCCTCTTTCCCCTCTTCTTCATCCCGAAAATCCGAATCGCAAAACTATTTTTCGGCTTATAACTCTGTCTCTGTTGTCTGAGCTTAATCCGTATATGGTCGCGATCATTTTATAGACTTTTATACCAACGTACCTTTCGATATTGCGCGTGTGGGCGGAATGTATATCCCACAGACGGCGTTTCTTTTACCCCCATTCATTAAGGTCGTACGGCGTACGTGGTTAGTTTGTGGGGATCACTCGTACGTCGTACGTACTGTAGTTAGGTCTCAAGAGGTTAATGTACGTTTCATTGAAGTTGTCAGTCGCTTATAAGTTTTACTTACTATTGCATTTTTTATTTCTGTTTTCCACTAAAACTACTTGTATAATAAAAATACATATTTAGTACTGTTTTTTCTTAACTTTAACAAGTTGTGCCTTCGGGTAGGGCTTGTGTACTTCCCACAGGCCGCCTTCGGCAGCAGCCGCCATTTTTTTTCACTTTTTCATGTATTTTCCATTTCCCACATTACCCCCAACCACACCCCCGTTATCCCCCAACCCTCTCCCCATTACCCCCACCCCTAGGGGGGAAGGGGCTGGCACCTTGCAACAATTGATCAACATTGCAATTGTGTATGCACTCGAACATTTTGCGGTCATACTACTTTGGGAACTAAATAGTGTGACACACATACTATCACTGATATCGTTTTCACCCGAAATGTATCCTTTTATAACCGGACGATGTGCAACTTTTTTTTTTTTTTTTTTTTTTTTTTCCCCATGTATTTTTTTTTATTGGTTGTAGATTAATGTATTAATTTTCAGAAACTATTATTGATCAAACAGCTACAAATTGAATGAAAATAATGTACATGTTGAAATATTTCGCATTCCATTTGAAACAAATATTTCCTGCTGTTTTCAAGAGTACTATAAAAGGTTTTGTTCAAGCGTAGATTACACCACTTCTTTCCTTACACGCTAGTTTTAACATGCAATAATGTAAATAATTTTCTTTCATCTAAATTTTGCTGTTTTTAACAGCTTTGTAACGGCGTAGGGAACAGAAAAAATATTTTTTCCGTCTGCAGAAGCGCTTATTGTAGGCCTTGTTTTCCGCAGTTAGGATTCATTTCTGAAATTCAAGGATCCCAAGGAAGAATTTCTGACCATTTTCGTCTCTTTCGTTTGGTAGTGTATCGTGAAATGTGATAGGTTGCAAAATCTTCTTGCAATACGTTTGTGTGAAGGAATTTGATGTCTCTGGAAGAATACCAGGTCTCCATCTTTTCGTCGTCTGTTCCAATATTTTTTGTAACTCATTCCAATGGTGTTCTGCATATAAATGTCACCTTATTAAAGTATATTAATAATTATTAATACATAATGTGTATACTTGTAAAAATATGAAAGTGTCCATTTTTTCAGAATGGCCATTTCTTTCTTTTTGGTGGCGGCAAAGCTCGTGTTAAATTATTTAACTTTTTTTTTTGTTTAACTGAAACGGGAACTAACAAACAAATACTGGAGAGTGCTTCGCAAGTAAATATTTTCGCCGATCTGTTTTCTACTTTATTGTCCAATTAATTGTTTTCGTTTTAGTTTTGATGTTTTTAACATCCTATAAACTCTCTCTATGGGTCGCAAGGCCTTTTGAGGTACTTCTTGTCCTTGTAACACTCTCTCTCTCTCTCTCTCTCTCTCTCTCTCTCTCTCTCTCTCTCTCTCTCTCTCTCTTTTTTTCGTCTTTTCACCATTCTCTTTCGTCTTTTCACCATTCTCCTCTTCCTCCTCGAGGCGGTCGTTTTGCCATCAGGAAGGTAGTGAGAATAGGGTTGGATTGGAAGCTATAAATCAACGCTTCCCACGGGAAATCTTTTCCTCTCGCCGAAGAGGGTTCTGAATGAATCGTGACGAAGTAAAGAGAAGATTTGAGCGGCCGGATAATTATCATTATCTTCACTTGATTCTTCTCTGTGATACGTCAATTTGGTCTAAATTTCCGCTATTAATGGAAGACAGTCCGAACCGGGGAAACTATTAGCGTATACAGTAATTCGTTACTTCCCTTATGGTCTCAAAGACATCGCATGCTCAAAGATTTGGGAAGATTATTTGTAGATATAAGACGGATAAATAACCTTATTAAAGTAAATTTTTAATAATAATAATTATGATACTTTGAAACTGCAGGCAACCACAAACCAACATTGTTCTTGCTTGGCACACGAGGGATGAAGGTCCTCCTTGTCCTCGCCACTCTGCGGGAAGGTGTTTGCTTTTGCAGGAGTCACTCCCAATGGAGAAACCGCTTTGGAAAGCATCACGCTCTACCATGGCACACGCCTGCAAGCAGTCTGTTGTTGGTAAACAGAACTCAGGTGTATAAGGATTAAAGGTCAACCTCAGTTCGCGCGTACTTCACTACTTATGCGAATAAAACGCACACCTCAAACTAGCAAGAAGGCTCTGCGGAGTGGTGAGGACAAGGACGACTTTCATTTCTTGTGTACTAAGTGAGAACACCGTTGGTCTGTGGATGCCTGCAGTTTCAAAGCATTGTCTAAGTCATCGCGTTTACTACTGTTTTTCTTATAATAATAATAATGTTCGAGGTGGTTTGGCCTCCATCGTAACGGCAAAGCTCACATAACGGAGGAGATCTACAGTTTTAGGTGAGATCCAAATCACTACCCAACTAAAGAAGTCTCAATAGCATAGTAAATTATTTACTTCTACACTTGCATGACATTCATAATACAGTACTATTATGCACAATTTGACGAAGCGAGACTCTTTGCATATATGTTGTATATTCATCAAATTCGATTTATTTCGGATTTTAAATAGAAGAAATAAGAAAGTGAAATTAATAATAAATAGAATAGTGGAAATGATAAATAGAAAATATCTCCGAACTTATTCCTTTGCACTGCATTCGCGATTTCATGCGAAGAGAAGGCTTCGAGAACCAATTTGTTTTAGCCCTTTAAAGAGTAGGAATCCTGTTTAGTTTCAGCTTCTTTACTCTCTCTCTCTCTCTCTCTCTCTCTCTCTCAGCAGTTAGTCCCCCTCCCCAGCAATTAGTCCCCCTCCCCAGTAGTAGTCCCCCTCCCCCAGTAGTTAGTCCCCCTCCAACAGCAGGTAGTGACTCTCCTTCCACGTTGGAGGGGCTCAAGCTCCTGCGGAGATTGTCCCCGATAGTGAGGGGTTTCAACTCCCGACAGCCCTGGCTGTTCGGGAAACGGGTCGTGCTAGGGGGCGGTCAGAATAGGGGAGGCTCCCTCCGTGCAATGCTTTTTAATGCTAGGTCGATCAGGAACAAGTTTGGCGAGCTACGGGCACTCTTAGCATCAGAATACCAGGATATCGTTGCTATCACCGAGTCCTGGATTCATACTGATCGTAGGGACTACATTGGGGAGTTCGAAATTCCCGGGTATAGAATGTTTCACAAAGACCGCACCCGTGGGGAGGGGGGTGGGGTACTAATATACGTCAGAGACACGTTGAGTCCGGTTGACCGCCAGTTCCGGTCGGAACGGGAGCTGCTTGGCGTCGATCTGAACGTGGGAGGGACGAACTATAGGTTAACCTTGGTGTACAGACCTCCGCATCTCCTCCTCGTGGAGGATACAGCCCTGTACACCGAACTCAGTAGCCTGCTAGGGGATAGGGTGTGTGTAGTTTTAGGAGACTTCAACTGTCGCGCATAAAGTGGGAAAACAGGACTGCCGATGCTGAAGGGAGGAGGCTAGTTGACTTTGCTGATGAGAACTTCACTCAGTGGGTCAACGAGCCTACACGAGGCGAAAGCGTTCTAGAATTAGTATTCACGACCGAAGACAACCTCGTCACTGGCCTCACCGTTGACGAATCATTGGGCGGGAGTGATCACGGTCTTATTAGGTTCCGTGTGTGCGTCCCTCGGGTGAAGCGTAGTAACTCGAGAGGCAGTAAGCTCGATCTCCGGCGGGCGAACTTTGTTAGCCTCAGGGATAGCGTAGGAGAGATGGGGTTAGAGGTTGGCGGCGATGTTGAGGGAGTGTGGAGTGCATTCCGGGACGAGTTTATGGTGCTGCAGTCTGCTGCCATACCCTCAAAACCGGTCACCCCTGCCTCAACGCAGCCTAAGAGGTTCAATCGTGACATCGCTTCGGCTATCCGAAATAGGAAAGTAGCG
Source organism: Bathynomus jamesi (assembly GCA_023014485.1). Lineage (NCBI taxonomy): Eukaryota > Metazoa > Arthropoda > Malacostraca > Isopoda > Cirolanidae > Bathynomus > Bathynomus jamesi. Next base: position 19,831 of record JAJOZX010008700.1, read on the forward strand.
TATAGGAGGGCGAAGGCCAATCGTTCCCACGAGAACACTGAAGCGTATGTCCGCCTGTGTAGGGAAGTGAAGGCGAAGGTTAGGCTAGCGAAACGTAACGAAGAACTACGGGTGGCAAGCCTCTGCAAGGGGAACCCTAAGGAATTCTTCAGTTATGTTAATAGTAGAAAGCCCATTAGAAGCATGATAGGTCCGTTAAAGGACGGAAGCGGCGTTCTGCGGACCTCCGACGCGGACATCGCTAATGTGCTTAATGAGTACTTTGCGGGAGTGTTCACCAGGGAGGATACCCGCGTCATCCCCGAGCCAGGCGTGAGGCACGAAGGTGCTGGCCTGGATAGTGTTAGATGTACCGCGACAGTCGTTGCCGATAGAATAGACAAACTGAGCGCGTTTAAGGCTCCTGGGCCAGACCAGTTTCTCCCAGTGTTGCGAGAAGTGCGCGACCAGGTGGCTCCCCACCTGGCTACAGTCTTCAACAAATCGTTGGAGATGGGCCAGGTGCCTGGTGACTGGAGGGAAGCCAACGTGACCCCTATCTTTAAGAAAGGCGATCACGAAAGTCCAGGGAACTATCGTCCCATTAGTCTCACTTCAGTTGTAGGTAAATTATTAGAAGGGATAATAGCTGATAGGATCGTTGACCATCTGGATTCCTACAAGCTGCTTGGGGACTCCCAACATGGGTTTAGACGGCATAGGTCGTGTCTCACCAACTTGCTCGAGTTTTTCCACGTCATGTTGAGTGAGTACGATAAGAGTAGGGCTATTGATATACTTTATCTCGACTTTCAGAAAGCCTTTGATAAGGTACCTCACCGCCGGCTAACGGCGAAAGTGCGCGCGCTGGGTATCGGTGGGGAAATAGGTAGGTGATTGAAAACTGGCTGAGGAATAGGCGGCAGAGGGTGGTAATTAAAGGGGCTAGATCGGGTTGGGCCTCGGTCACTAGTGGGGTTCCTCAGGGTTCCGTTTTGGGGCCACTGTTGTTTATCATTTACATAAATGATATCGACGGTGGCATCGTCAGTTGGATCGCCAAATTCGCTGATGAACCAAGCTTGGGGCCAATGTTGGGACGCCCGAAGCGATCGAGGAACTGCGTGCGGACCTAGGTAGGATAGGAGAGTGGTCCGAAAAATGGCAAATGCCGTTTAACTTGGGTAAATGCAATGTGATGCACATTGGCTACGCCAATCCCAAGTCGGACTACTCGATGTTGGGTACTAATATCGAGGTGACTGATTTAGAAAAGACTTGGGTGTGCTAATTAGCAGCGACCTTAAGTTTACGAAACAGTGTGTAGAGGTGGAAAAGAAAGCCCAGAAACTATTGGGTTATATCAGGAGGCAATTTCAGTTTCGGAACAAGGAGATTGTGCTCTCACTGTACAATTCCCTTGTTCGGCCGCACCTGGAGTATGCTGTGCCAGTTCTGGTCGCCCGCCCTCAGGAAAGATATTGAGAGGCTGGAGCGAGTGCAGGCGAGGGCCACAAAGTTAATCCCTTCCGTTAGACATATGGGCTACAATCGACGGTTACGCGCCCTGAACTTGTTTTCGCTTGAAACTCGGAGGCTGCGCGGTCAACTGATCGAGGTTTTCAAGCTCTTACGCGGGTTGAACGATGTCGATTTTGAGTATGTTTAGTTTAAATGATAACCCAACTCGCAACAATGGTTGGAAGTTGGATTTGAAACGGTTTAGGACTAGTGTGTGTGGGAATTACTTTACGTATAAGATCTGTGACACATGGAACAGGTTACCTTCGGAAGTTGTGAACAGTTCCTCTGTGGATCAGTTCAAGAAAAGGTTAGACGAAATTTTGCACACTATTTGAGTGTGTAAAAATTTTCCGTGGCACTGTTGCCATTGGTACCTCCTCGGTATGGGCCGCAAGGCCTTTTGAGGTACTTCTTTTCCTTGTAACTCCTCTCTCTCTCTCTCTCTCTCTCTCTCTCTCTCTCTCTCTCTCTCTCTCTATCTCTCTCTCTCTCTCTCTCTCTCTCTCTCTCTCTATTCTATTCCCTCTCTGAATCTAGTCCCCGTTAAGCCCATTCCTAACGCGTAATGGCCTGACCAGCCCCCTGCGACCGTTCTTTGGTGACCAATTGATGGTGCTTGGCTGTACTGCCTGAGGTGAGAGAGCTTTACTGCCCAGCTGGCTGCCAGGCCAGCGTAAAGTCTCGGGCGTAGACTCTGGTCTGGTGGGATATCCCTTGAACACTGGATTCTAAGAGTTTGGCCGCTTGTGAGTGACTAGTAAGACTTAGTAAGGGGCTGCATCTCGCTGTCGCTCCTGGCGGAAAATCCGTGATGCCTGCGTCGCGAGTGTTTGTCAGTTGGTAGCTGCGACACGTTTGGGATTGTCCGGCCCTGTGGAGACCTTTGGTCGGTGCGGCAACAGCGAGAGGTGTAGTCTGGAATGGATGAACGTCACTTGCAAGTAGGTGGATGCGTCTACGCGCGGGATGAATTCACCCCCCCCCCTTTTTTATATACTGGTCAGAACGTTTTTGATAGTTTTCATTGCTAGAACGCTTTATCTTATTCAGAGTATTCAGAAAAAAAAAAGAGAAAATATGGCAGGGCCAGCTAAATTGAAAGCAGAATGCTTTAAATGTAAAGTTAATCATTGGTGCGTTGACTTCCCTGAAGGTAGTATCAGCGATATCACATCCCTTAGTGTATGTTTGTTTTGTAAACTTAGAGACAACCACGAAAAGGAAGTTAAAGAGCTAAAGGAATTAGTAAAAAAGCTTGAAGCTAGGGTCGTCGCACTGGAAATCCAACCCAGTGGACAAGATCAAACTAAAAACACACCAGCAGATTTAAACTGTAAGATTAAGCATCTAGAACAAAGCGTGGCACGCTTGGAAAACACAGTGACTATTCCGGAAAATAGAACGGAGGAACAAGAATTCAAATTGGTCAAAAATAAAAGACCCTCCAAACCAAAACCAAAACATAAGGATTTGAACCCATTACCATCAAAAATAAGTTTCACTTACTTGCTGATGAGGAGGATGAATCCTTTTTAATTGGGGATTCTATGCTAAGGAATCAAGGGGACTTTTTCGGAGCAAGACGGGCGACCAAGAGAAAACTCCGATGTTTTCCGGGTGCCAAAGCAGATAATTATAGGGAATTAGGCAAAATTAATATCAAGAATAAGAGTTGCCCTATCATTGTCCATGTTGGTGGCAATGACGTTTTTCTGGGAGGGACAGGAGGGCAGACAGAGCCCATTATAAAAGAATTCAAGAACCTAACTGACAAGGTTAGGGATAGGACAGACATGGGTATGGTCGTAGGAATTCTCCCTCGAATGCGTGCTAGTGACTATACTCTAAGTAAAGCCATTAGCATAAATAAAAGAGTTAAACGCATGTGTGATGAAAAAGGCCTAAAGTTTGTCGATTTTTGGCCTACATTCTACGGAAATGGGGAATACTTTGGTTCGGACGGGATACATTTTAACCAGAAGGGGAAAAAGAAGTATGGTGATTTACTGAACATTAATTTGTATAATCTTTTTAAACTAGGACCCCCCAAACCAGCAATTGATCCTGCTCCCCAAACAGTTAAACCTACTCCCCCAGCAGTTAGTCCCCTCCCCCAGCAGTTAGTCCCCCTCCCCCAGCAGTTAGTCCCCCTCCCCAGTAGTTAGTTCAACTGCGTCGGGAAACGACTCAGGCCAGTTAGGAAAAACCACAACTTAAAATCACTCAAAACTGTGCTCTTCAATGCTAGGTCAATTAGAAACAAACTAATGGAATTTATAGCGCTTGTCAAAACTGAGAACTTTGATATCATCGGAATAACGGAATCCTGGATTCATTCTGAATCAAGGGATTTTGTAGGAGAATTTGAAATGGTAGGTTACAAAATGTTTCACAAAGATAGGAACGGAAGGCGGAAGGCGGCGGTGTACTTTTGTATGCTCGGGACTCCCTGCCACCCGGTAAACAGTAATATCGTATCTGCTCATGAAATGTTGGGAATTGATCTAAACCTAAATAATAAAGTAGTGCAGCTACTTCTAGTATATAGACCACCTCACTACCCCGTTGATAAGGATATAAACTTGTATAACAAATTAAGCAGAATAGTGAATAATAAGATCAGTGTGATTTTTGGTGATTTTAATTGTGGTAATGTAAATTGGGAAAACAAAACAGCTGATGCTGAGGGCTCAAGACTGTTGGAATTTGCCGATGATAACTTAAGTCAATGGGTTGACGGGCCTACTAGGGGTAATAATAAACTAGACCTCATATTCACGAACGAAGATGACCTAGTCTCTAACCTGACTATTGGTGAAAATTTAAGTAACAGCGATCATAATTTGATTAGGTTTGACCTCAGGGTTCCAGTTAATACACGCGAAAAGACTCGTGAAAGACTGGATTTCTCGAGAGCAAATTTTGAAAGCTTCCGAAGTAGTTTAGACACACTTGAAGTTCTAATAAGTGAGGATGTCAATGTCACCTGGAGCTCATATAGGGATCAATTTAGAATATTACAGAACACTTTTATACCACTAAAATGGTTTCCTTGTCAACAAAGTCACCGAAATGGTTTAACAACGAAATTAGGAGGGCTATTACGGGAAGAAATAGAGCCTACAAACTACTTAAGTCGCATTTCAACCACACTAATTCAGAAAACTATATAAACCTACGTAGGAGGGTTAAGTCCTTAATTAGATCAGCCAAACGTGATGAAGAAGCTAGAGTTGCCTCACTCTGTAAAGTTAACCCTAAAGAATTTTTTGCCCATGTTAATAGCAGAAAGCCAATTAAAAATTCTGTAGGCCCCTTAAAAGATAGAAATGGCGTACTGAAATTCGGTGATAAAGATATAGCTAATACGTTAAACGAGTTCTTCGTTACAGTCTTCACGGAGGAAGACACAATAGAAGTGCCAAGTCCTCGGATTACATATGACGGTGACCAGCCCGTAGAGACCATAAGTTTTACGAGAAATGAGGTACAGCAATTAATTGATAAGATGAACAAATACAAATCACCTGGCCCCGACTTATTTCTTCCAAGGGTATTAAAAGAGGTTAGCCACAATGTTGTTGACAACTTAGTAACCATATTCAAACAATCAATCGAGTTAGGGAAAGTTCCAACCGACTGGAAGTTAGCAAATGTAACACCAATCTTTAAAAAGGGTGATAGGGAAAATCCTTGTAATTATCGCCCGATCAGTTTAACATCAGTTGTCGGCAAACTGTTGGAATCCATCATTACAAAACGTATTGTGTATCACCTTGAATCTAACAATCTAATTTTTTATTCTCAACATGGATTTAGGCGACATAGATCCTGTCTGACAAACCTGTTAGAGTTTTTCCATAATATGCATACACTGTACGATGCAAGTAGGGCAATAGATATAGTGTATCTCGACTTTCAAAAAGCCTTTGACAAAGTCCCTCACGCTAGATTGATAGCTAAAGTCAAAGGACTAGGAATCACCGGGCTCGTTTCCAACTGGATTGAGGATTGGTTAAAAGATAGAAAGCAGAGAGTGGTAATAAATGGAGTGGCTTCGGAGTGGGCGCCCGTCACCAGTGGTGTCCCACAGGGTTCCGTTCTGGGTCCTTTACTTTTTATCATCTATATTAACGATATAGACATCGGGCTTCTAAGTGCAATCTCCAAATTTGCAGACGATACGAAATTAGGAAGTAGTGTAGGTACTGAGGAGGGCGTAAGAACGCTTCAGAACGATCTTGACAGGTTGGGCGAATGGTCTGCTACTTGGCAGATGCCATTCAACTTGGACAAATGTAAGGTAATGCACATAGGTTATAAAAACCCGAAGACCGATTACTCTCTCTTGGGAAGGAACTTGACTGAGACCGATCTAGAGAAAGACTTAGGAGTCTATATCAGCAACGATCTGAAACCGTCGAAGCACTGTGCAGAAGTCGAAAAGAGGGCCTTAAAATTATTAGGTTATATTAAAAGACAGTTCCAGTTTCGGAACAAGGAGACTGTAATGTGTCTTTATAATTCTCTAGTCAGACCTCAACTGGAATACTGTGCGCAGTTTTGGTCTCCATCCCTCAGGAAGGACATAGAAAGGTTAGAAAGAGTACAAGCAAGGGCTACAAAATTGATCCCTTCAATGAGAATGCAAAGCTACCAACGGAGATTGGAGCGCCTAAATCTGTTTAGCTTAGAGACGAGGAGGTTGCGGGGTCAGCTTATTCAAGTCTTCAAGATGCTCAAAGGAATAGACAGGGTAGATTACAGAAACTTATTCTCACTTAATGCCAATCCGACAAGAAATAATGGGTTTAAACTGGAACTAAAGACATTTAGGACCTCTGTCTGCGGAAATTTCTTTTCTATAAAATAGTTAATATCTGGAACCAACTTCCCTCAGAGGTTGTTTCCAGTCAAAGTGTAAATGTGTTTAAAAATAGGCTAGACAAAGTACTGAACACACTCATAGTTTAAGATTAAAACCTCAGAAAACTCTGCAGGAGTTCGCTTGCACGGTGTCTCTGTGAGCAAGCTAAATATAGAGCTATTTATATTCTCCACTTTCCTGTAAAATTTCCTTGGCTACTTTTCCAGGGTCAAGGTATTTTCTTCAACCTTTTTCCGTACCTGCCTCTGGCAGGGAGGAGCGGAGGGTGGGGAGAGAGCCTTCTACTTTCTATCCAGTTTTCTACTACTATTAGGATAGTTGAAACAAAAATAAACTTTTAATAACAGGAACCTCCCAGAGTGGACCGAAAGGTCTTTGAGGCTTCCTCTTGTCCTTGTAACTCTCTCTCTCTCTCTCTCTCTCTCTCTCTCTCTATATATATATATATATATATATAGATATATATATACACACTGTATATATGCCGGATGTTTACATAAAAATATCCATATCAATTATTTCCTTTGTTATTCTTTTGTAACTCAAAACTCGGAAGCAAAACTAACGAGAGTAAATAAAAATATTACATTTTTGAACGTGTTTCCATTGCAGTAACTTTTTTTTTTTAATATTTTAAGTTTTCGACAGTATTTTAGCAAATAAATCTAAAATGAAAACGGAGTAAACATTTTTTTTTCCTTTGTAATAGTCAATCAAACATCCCCCCCCCCCCGAAAGGCCAACTTCGTAGCATATTAATGGTTTATATGGTCATGTATCTTTGTTTAGTTGATAGCTATATGGACCTATTTCCCATTTTGTTTCCAAGACATAACGTCGACACTGTAAAACTAATTTAACCTATGCTAATCTAATCTAGCTTAATCCAACCCATAGTAACTTGTGTTTTATGACAAGTCGATCATAAGTCGTTAGATCTCCCAATTCCCAATTTGAACCTGTAAAATTTCAAACACGGTTGAAACACGGTTTCAGAATTTCAACACGGTTGATTCTGTTATTGAATAAGGAATGCCTTTTTCATGTTCTTGCTTTGTCGTTCCATTATCTATGATGTGAATCTGAGTTAATTATGCGCGGATTAAGATACTTGGTTAGAACGACTAAATACAGCCATAGTGTGAGACCTAATCTTAATGGTTAATCCGACCATGCTATTCGTTATTATAATTAGTGCCAGAAAATGGCTCGGCGTTCCTACCAGACGAACACAGCCCATTGCATTAACTGGATTATTATTACTTGTACCATCGGGAGTCAAACCATGCTTTTTTTGTCTGGTAACTAACTCAAATTTAGTGCAATTGTAACATTATTGTTGGGTTAGTTGAAAAATATTTTGTTGTTCAAACCAAGTATTTTTCTCAGTGTGACCCATATTAAAACGACACTCTTTATTTCCTGTTGTAACCATAGCAACTGGTTCGATGTCAGTGTTCGCATATTTTGTTTTATATTAAATAATTTGCTTTCAAGCGTTACGCATAGTGTTGTACGTCGTGTATCGAAATTGAAGCGAAAAATAATTCAAAAAAATCTCGGACAATCAAAGTAATATTACGAAATTACTCTTCTTTAACATTAGATCATATTTCATCTAAGTTCAAGTATTCTGGTTTCATCTCAACAGGATGTTCGCTTCATTTTTTGCTTTCACGCATTTACAACATACATTTCATTAATCTCAGTTAGGTTTTAATACTTCAACAACTCATTCAGAACATCTCTCAAACTTTTTAGTTCCACTTACTAACTTCTTTGTATACCTTTTGTTATGTTTGCATGAGATTCTTCTCTTTCAGACCGCAACAGTCAAACTTTCTCAAGATTACACAAACACAGACACACATGTGCACTAGGGTGGATCGATTTTACATTTTTTCGATTTCCACATTCTAATAGAGAGAAAAACTTGCGCATGCATGAGAAAATAGCCTCTGCAAAATCTTAGCTTAATAGGTAATCATCTTCTGCCCCCGGCAGAGCGATGAAAATCATATTTTAGTAGTCAAAAACGTATTTTTAAACCCTAGCCTAGAGTCATAAAATTTTGCGTGTGTGTTATTTCATGCCTAAGCAACGATATAAATGCTATGGGAAATATATAAATGCATTATTTAAGACAAAGAGCCGATCTGAAAATATGTATAATATACATATTTTCAGATCGGACTTTTTGAGTCCATATTATCTCGAAAACTAAGTAACGAAACCTAATTTAACCTAACCTTAGTGCCATCGAACCGAGAAGGGCGTGATAAGTGTTTCTGACGTAACTGAGGTCTTGATGTGTTTTCTCTTAGGTACTCGCTAATTTAGCATAACCTAACTAAACTAAACCTTAACTAACTTAACGTAACTTAACTTAATTAGAAACAATATTTGCGTTTTTCCGACAATAAAATTTTTTTAAATTTTTTTATCAATTTTAATTTTCCAAGGTACTAAAATTACCGTACTACATGTGTTAATTATCACACACTTTATACCTCACTTATGCCAAGTTACACACACACACACACACACACACACACACTAGGGGGCACTCAATATATTTTGCCCCACCCTTTTTTATTAGCTAAATAATATAATAGGCCATGGGGCTGAAATGTCTTTTGGGCCGTAAGTTTGAACTTTCTGCGCTTCACATAACCGCATTTTTCCAGTTTGAACCTCCCCTCCTTGTATAAAACCAATGGTTAACGTAGTTTTGAAAATGGCGTCTGACAGTGACGTGCGTCGTAAACAGAGAGCTGTTATCGAGTTCTTAACCGCAGAGAAGGAAACAGTTAGAAATATTCACAAACGTCTACAAAACGTTTACGGAGATGATGCTGTTGATCGAAGCACAGTTGGACGCTAGTCTAAACGTGTGAGATTATCGAAGAGAGGGAGAGCTAGCCTCGATGATGAGCCACGCAGCGGTCGCCCGGCATCGGCTGTGACATCTCACATTGTGCAACGTGCTAACAGCATCATTCGATCAAATCGGCCCGTTACATACAAGGAGCTATCACTGGAGCTAGGAATTAGTGAAGGAAGTGTGAATACGATAATTCAGTAACTGGGATACTCAAAAGTGTGTTCACGGTTTGTTCCTCGCGAACTGACTGAAGATCACAAAGCCCAAAGAAAAGAAATTGCTTCTGAGTCGTTGGTTCAATACGAGACAGAAAGGGATGACTTCCTTTCACGAATTGTGACTGGGGATGAGACTTGGATACACCACTTTGAACCTGAAACAAAATGCCAATCCATGGAGGCATCACGCAGACTCCACATGCAAGAAAAAGTTAAAAATGGCTCCCTCTGCAGGAATGGTTATGGCCACCAATTTCTGGGACATGAAATGAAAGTGGTGATTCTGGTGGGCATTGTGAAGAAAGGACAAACAATTAACTCAGAGGCATATATTGCTACCCTACAGAGACTCCAGAGACGTATAAAGCGAGTACGACCAGAGAGAAAACTGGAAGACGTCCTTCTTTTGCACGATAACTCAAGACCACACAACAGTTTGCAAACGAGAGGGGCCATCACAAAAATGCGCTTGACTGTGTTACCCCCCTCCATACAGCCTGGATCTGGCACCTTCAGACTTCCATTTGTTTGGGCCAATGAAGGATGATTTCGTGGAAGAAAGTTTCAGAGTGACGATGAGGTTGTTGAGGAAGTTAAGAGGTGGCTCCAGCGGAACCCAGCGGACTTTTACCAGAAAGGAATAAAGGCCCTTGTTTTGAGGTGGAGGAAAGCCGTAGAAAAGGAGGGAAACTATGTGGAAAAATAAAAACTTGTAAAAAAGGTATGTAGCTACTTGTGTACAAAATTTCTGGAACTTACAAGGAAACTTGGAAAGAAAAAAAAAGGTGGGGCAAAATATATACATGCCTTGGTGGTGTAAGTGGTTAGCGTCGGTGACTATGAATCCATCGGCCCCAGGATGGAGACACGGTGACGGCAAGTGGCGCGCAGCAAAACCGAGCTGTTCATCCTTCCACACAATAAAAATTGTTTGGTAAATAAATGGGTACCCTGGGTAGCCTAGTGGTTAAGACGCTGGGCTACTGGTGGGGCGTGGTTCAGATTCCACGTTAAACTGTAAGTCTAAGGTGGAGTGACAAGCTTGTCCTTTGTCAGAATGGACAATTCGAGCGGAAGCAAAACCAAGGTTAACCAAGGTTATATATATACAGAGATTTTTCCTGTCGCTTCATGAATCGGAGTGACACAAATTTCGTGGTGAAATGAGCGTAATAGACCCCGTGCACCTACATTTTGGGACCAACTAGAAAGTTTGTATATAGGTAGCGGAGGTTCCTAAAAAGTCCATAAACACGAGAAATTTTGGGACGGGCAAAATATCCCAAAAAGCTTACACGGTCCCAAATTGTAAGGTGTGTAGCACATTGTCGGTGCCAATTTGTACACACACACACACACACACACACACACATATCAGTCCTCTTCTGTGCTATTATTTGAGTTATAATAGAAAGTTAGGAAAAATATTTGCCAATTTAAAAGTTTCACAATTACAGGTTGTGCCACCAAGCTGAAGTGGATAACAAAACGAGGATTCACAGTTATTTAATCGAAACATGGTGAAACGATTTAGAAATTTACTTGTTTGGCCACTTTAAGGGTTTTTTACTATTGTTCTTTTAATCCACTCTCCTCCCAACCCCACCCCACCCCTCCTCGATTGGGAAGGGTAAATTGTAATCACCGGTCTGTGGATGTGCGTAAGTAACGCGTCGATAGTGTGATAATTCACACGTGTAGTTGGGTAATTTTTTGTGAGGTAACACTTTTGGTACCTCGGAACATAAAATTTATCTAAAAAAAAAATCTAGAAACATTTTTTACTGTCGGAAAAAAGATGCGTTAGTCCTGATTAGGTTAAGTTAGTTAAGGTAGGTTAGGTTAAATTACGCTACATTAGCGAGTACCTCACTATTTAGTGACTTAAAGGAAACAACCTTCGACCCCTCAGTTGCGTCGGAAACACGCTTATCACGCCCTTCTTGGTTCGATGGCACTAAGGTTAGGTTTAATTACACTGCCCAACACCAATTTTGCTCATTTAATTCTAACACCTGTTTTTTAGGTAACTTTGGTGTGCTGATTTCAAAAATCACCTTAGTTTTTGCCTATCACGTCAGGTTTTCGAGCAATTAATACGGAGATATCGCATTTTGGCAGGGTTATGCCCAATTTTTTTCTTTTCAAAAAATAAGTTTTTACATACTCAGAATCAGCATGGAAAAGTAAACAATTGTGCAGGGAGTGAACTTTAATATACAATGGTAATATTGACACAAAGTGATTAAAAGTGTTTAAATAAGCAAAAAATGAATCCATGATCATGACGTCACGCTCACACCTGGGGAAATCACAGATACCCAAGATTTTAATATGTTGTACATGACCTTTAGATTTAATGCGCAGATTTGCGTATTCCACAGATAAAATTTTAACAGCAAAACAGCTGTTAATAGGTCTCAAAAATCATCAATTTTGATAAGTGCCCTTCATGGATCACCCAAAATAGGCATATTGCATTGCACATTGCACGAAAACCTGATGTGATGGACAAAATCTAAGGTGATTTTTTAAATCAGCACATCAATATTATCCAGAAACAGGTCTTAGAATTAAATCACCAGCAAAAACGTTTTTTTTTTGTTGGGCAGTGTTATGTTTGGTCATTAAGTTTTTCAGATATATGGATTTTAAGAAGTCGGTGACTCGCTTATGCGGAGATGCGGACATTGTGTGTTTTTGTATGTGTGCGCGCGCGTGCACAAAAGAAAATAATCTTAAAACGCCTTGAATGATTTTGAGCAAACTTCGTATATAAGTTTAGCCCGATTGGAAGAAGATGCCTTTTAGTTTTGTTCCTTGTGAGTTAAAGGTCAAAGTTAAAGCGACCTGTCAAAGTTTCGTGCAATTTAGTTTAATGCTAAGGAATGGAGTCAGATATTCATGAGCTAATGACGGATCGCAATGAAACGCCACAATGTGTGTTGAGACCATGATCAAGGAGAGAAAATTATTTTTTGATCCGTAAAGGCCACTAAAGCCAAGGTTACATGCAGCAGCACGTCAGAACCCTTTTTTTGGCTGTGGTGGAACTTTCTAGTTAGTGTTGTATGAATTTACAGTTGTTTAATGTACATTAAGCACTGTGTAATGTTTAAATGAAGCTGGATGCTGCAGAGGGGTTGATCACAAGTCGATCCTGAAACCGTTATTCAAAACCATCTAAAGATTTTATATATATATATATATATATATATATGTGTGTGTGTGTGTGTGTGAAAATTAATAAAAACTAAAATTTAAAAGTAATTAAAGTTCAAAAATTTAAATTTAAAATGTCGAACTTTTAATTAATTTCAACCTTTCGGCGCACCATTTCGCATCGTCACTCAGTAGAAAAAAACTTTCAAAGACACGTTCCTTTTACTGACCCAATCCAGACGCATACATTACATTCTTATTGAATGACTTTAAAGGTTTTGCAAATGCAACGTGGAAATAGTTTCCTAATTCAATATAAATACTGTATGAATATTATTTCTGTTCTGACATTTTGTTACGGTCGGTTTTTTTATCGTGTGTGTGTGTGTGTGTGTGTGTGTGTGTGTGTGTGTGTGTGTGAGATTTTATGCATTGCTTCCTTGTTAACTAAATATGCGTGTTCACATTTATTTGAATGGATAATTGTATTCATTCTTCAAAACTAGCAATAGGAGATGAATAAAGTAGGAGAGAGTGGCATAATGGAGAGGATGGTGAGAGAGGAATTGAGAAGGAAATATGAAATATATTGAATGAGTGAAAGTAAATCGATGTTCGTTGAGTGGAGTGAGTAAACAGTAAGAGAGTAAATGATATGGTATTTTTTGATAAGAAAAAGCTGTTTTTCTTTCTCACGATCCTTAGAGTGACGGTCCAGTGTTTCCGAACCGGGGGCCATATGGCTCCCTGGGGGCCATTGCACATTTGAAGGGGGCCACAGGAAAATGTTATTTTGTAAAATAGAGTTAAATCTGCATATTACCTACTGAAAATAATGCTTATGGGGGCCACGGGAAAAAATAAGGTTCCTAAGGGGGGCCATAAGCCAAAACCGGTTGGGAACCACTGCCCGGGCTTAGACAATAGAGAGGTTGCGTGGTGGTCACGTCGCAACACCGCTTCTCATTGGATCAACGATGTTAAGCGACGTTACGTCCGTTCAGGAGTTGGATGGTTGATCATCGTCCTCTGCGTTCAAATGTTGTTGTAATCCTTAGATAGATCGGGTCACGAATAAAGTTCTAGGTCCCTTCCGTCACATAATCTATGCCGTTACGAAGGAAGATAAACAGCCTTACATATTATTATTATCATTATTATTATTACGAGATAATCGATAACTATCTAAAAGTAGGTCATTTATTGCCCTTTAGATAACTGTATATAAAGGACTATACAATAATTATGAAGGTGATTACACCAAGGATAGTTAATCTCTATTCACGGCTTTATATTTTACAACACACACACACACACACACACACACACACACACACACACACACATACACACCTACTCTTTCTTTCCTGAATAGGATTATTTGACCTAGGAATTAAGAAACTCCACTCGCGAAGGAGTTGTTCAGGAAAGCTAAATGGGATTTCTCATAATGATTTATTGCAGAAATGTTGGAAGAAGAATTTAAAGCAACGGTCCTTGAAATTAAGTTCTTAACCGAAGAATCCAACGGATTATCTCTTGCTAATGTTGATGTCTGAAATGCGTACATGAAACGTTATATTTATGTCTTATTGAGGATTTACTCTGAAATGAAGCTCATTGGGCACTTTTTGAGAGTATTAAATTACATGAATGAGTTTATCGGCGAAAAACTTTTCAAAAAATTTATAGAACGAGAGAAAACTAAAAAGAATTTTGGTAAACTAGTAAAGCAATTATCAGGTATCTGTGGCGGATCCAGGGAGGGGGTTCGGGGGGTCGATCGAACTCCCCTAAACCAGAACCACTCTAAACCAGAAAGCCCCGCTCCCAAAGCTAACTAACTGAACGTACAACAACACTAAAAGCATGTAATATACGCTTTTGTTTCATTTGTTTCAGAACGTTAGTCGACCCTGTGCCTTACTTTAATACTCAAAAGTCTAAAGAGCAATATTCATTCAAAGTATTTATTGAATAGAATTTTCGGTTTACAATGTCAAGAAGAGTTAAACAGCAACCAAGAATTGACCGATTTTTTGGTCCATCGAGTTTGGTCCATCCCACGTTAGTGGCAAGGTTAGTAACTGTATTGTAAACTAAAACAATGACTTTAAAAACTACTTAGTTACTGATCGATTGCTCATATTAAATTCATTGTCTCTCGTTTTGACAGTGATGAAGGACAATCTATCCCGACTGCAAAGAGGATTAGCAGTAGCGCCAGTGATACCAGTAGGAACACGTGTTGTACGACAAGCTGACTCACAGAAAACAAGTTTTCTTGTTTCGATATATTTTACGGTAAAGACTAAAAACTAAAGTAAGTTAAATCTTATTTCATTTTCTTAATATAATTATAATAGCTCTGCATTTTGTTTTTATTGCAGGTAACCCCTGCTTGCCATGCATCGGTACATAATATTGACGTTGATGCCCTGTTGCGTCAGAAAATTCCTGTTAGATCTCTGTAACAAGCTGAAAAGTTCAATGTCATAACAAACCATTTTCAACCAGGAAAGGATTATTCTTTCCCCAAAGTGTTTATGAATGGTTGTAATCCGTCTTTTTAAAGCTCTTGGCAGCAACGCGATGGAGGAAAAATTGGCAGTCAGAGAACGCCAAACTAGATTCGCTTCAACCTGCATTAAAGGTAGATTACAATTCTTCGTATGCCCATCTTCGGGTGACAATTCTTCATATGCTCCGATTATTTAATATTTAATATTCAGTGTAAAATTTTCTAGCTTAATTGTAACTTTATCACGTTTTCTTTCCAGGCTTGCGATGCCGATATATTCCCAAACATCAACTGCTTGTTGCGAATTGCTTGCACCATACCCGTCACTTCTGCTGACAATGAACGTGCTAACAGTACCTTGAAACTTGTGAAGAGGTACCTTAGGACTACTATGTCCAGGGAGAGATTGTCGGGCTTGGCGTTGATGAGCATTCATTACAAGAAGTCCGTGGATTACGAAGCTCTAGTTCAACGGTTCGCTGAACAGCAACCCCGACGAATGGCGCTCTTCGATCCAGTCTTTGAGAGTCGGGAGATTAACTGATATCTCAGTCAACACAAAACTTTGTCAAGAAATATAACTGCAGTTATATTAATGAACAAATCTAGAATGATAAAGTATAATTTTCAAAAGAAATTTAGGTTTTGATATTGTGAAATTTTCGTAAACAGTGTTTCTTTAAGACTTATCACGAATTTTGTCTTTCCCTGTATAATTTTCTTGCAAATCAGTACATAATTTAGATGCTGTAAAAGCTAATAAACTTGAACAAACACCCCGCAAATTGCTTAAAAATGCGTTTCTGAGAGCCTTAATTTTTCAAAATTTTCCGGCGGAGCATGCTCCCGGACCCTCTTAGAAGCCTTCGGCGTTCGTACCAAACCCCCCTCCAGCAAATCCTGGATCCGCCCCAGGGTATGCGTTGTAGAGAGATCCCGAAACGCTAAGAAAGAAAATAGGTGCTATAACAAACAATTGTTCACGAGAGCGAGGGAGAGAGAAGCAAAGTATAATTACTCGTATACTGAATCATAAGGAATGAGCCAAGAAAGTAATTTTGACATTTGACATTGGGTTAGGGCTATGCCAGGAAAATAGAACCAAGAATAGAAAACGGAAGAATTGCGATGAGAAACTAAAAGGTGAAGGCGAATAATATTTGTTAAAAAATAAGTTTTACGAATTAATCTTTTACCGCTCAGGATGTTACTTTACTGTTCTTGTTGTTCCCTTTAACGTCAGACTATTTTTATTTACTCTTAGAGACCTCCGGTCGTTAAAGGGTCAAACAATAAAGAGTTAAAAAAGAGAATGTAAAGGAATTAAGAGATGAAAGATATTAATTGGAAACTAAAATTAAACGAGAGAGAGAGAGAGAGAGGGGACCAAAACAACAGCAAATAAATCTGAAGAAAAAAACTGAATCACAACTGACGAGTTAAAAGGGAGACGAGAGTAAAAATCTACGGAGAGAGAGAGAGAGAGAGAGAGAGAGAGAGAGAGAGAGAGAGAGAGAGAGAGAGAGTCAAACAGCGACGATGGGAAATCCAAAATACACAAACTTAACAGTATATGGAAAGAGTAAAGAAAAAGAAAGCGCTAAAAGAGTAAAGAAAAAGAAAGCGCTAAAAGAGTAAAGAAAAAAGCGCTAAAAGAGTAAAGAAAAAGAAAGCGCTAAAAGAGTAAAGAAAAAGAAAGCGCTAAAAGAGTAAAGAAAAAGAAAGCGCTAAAAGTAAAGAAAAAGAAAGCGCTAAAGAGTAAGAAAAAAGCGCTAAAGAGTAAAGAAAAAGAAAGCGCTAAAGAGTAAAAAAAAAGAACGCTAAAAGAGTAAAGAAAAAGAAAGCGCTAAAAGAGTAAAGAAAAAGAAAGCGCTAAAAGAGTAAAGAAAAAGAAAGCGCTAAAAGAGTAAAGAAAAAGAAAGCGCTAAAAGAGTAAAGAAAAAGAAAGCGCTAAAAGAGTAAAGAAAAAGAAAGCGCTAAAAGAGTAAAGAAAAAGAAAGCGCTAAAAGAGTAAAGAAAAAGAAAGCGCTAAAAGAGTAAAAAAAAGAAAGCGCTAAAAGAGTAAAGAAAAAGAAAGCGCTAAAAGAGTAAAGAAAAAGAAAGCGCTAAAAGAGTAAAGAAAAAGAAAGCGCTAAAAGAGTAAAGAAAAGAAAGCGCTAAAAGAGTAAAGAAAAAAGAACGCGCGCTAAAAGAGTAAAAAAGAGCGTGTTGATATAGAGAGTGGGGAGAGGTGAGGAAAAGCTAGCAGTGTGCTATTGATTACAAGGGCTTTACGGGGATGCAGCCGATACGCAGCTTCTGACTGCAAGGCGCTTTGTTTGAGCTCAAACATGGATTATATCACTTCTCTTCTTGCACGCAGGAGCGCAGGTCGGGTGGGGGACGCATGGTGCGCATTTCATTCACTCGCTGCACGCACTCCATTCATTCATACGGACGTACAAATTGCCTTCGTATATTGTATTGTGCCGCGTATGACAATTTCAATATGTTAATGTACAGAAGTGTTGTGTGTGTGTGTGTAAGGTTAAGTTATAAACGTACCAAATTGTACCAGTCGTCGATGCAGGGTTAAGTGTGAAATTCATCATATATATATATATATATATATATATATATATATATATATATATATATATATAATAAAACATAAAGAACGACGCTTGTATAGAAGAACGTTCCGCGCAAGATGGAGGGAGAACGAACAAATGAAAAAATGAGGTAACCACCCGGGAATCGAACCCGGGATCTTCCGATTGCCGGTCAGATATGATAACCACTACACCATGGGCCTCATTTTTTCATTTGTTCGTTCTCCCTCCTCATCTTGCGGGGAACGTTCTTCTATATATGCGTCGTTCTTTACGTTAATTATACTGTGTTGTTTGCAGTTGAAATGTATATATGTGCGGGAGGTGCCCCCTCAGGGCATTGGTTTCTGCGCGTATGTAGGAGAATTACGACTTCTGATTGAGTGAGGCCCATGGTGTAGTGGTTATCATATCTGACCGGCAATCGGAAGATCCCGGGTTCGATTCCCGGTGGTTACCTCATTTTTTCATTTGTTCGTTCTCCCTCCTCATCTTGCGCGGAACGTTCTTCTATACAAGCGTCGTTCTTTACGTTAATTATACTGTGTGTTGCTTGCAGTTGAAATATTATATATATATATATATATATATATATATATATATATATATATATATTGAAAACAGTGGTTAGACCTTATTTTTTTTGCTGTGATAGATAAGAAATGCTGGTTCGTAATCAGATCCAGATGGTTATTTAGTTCACAGCTGGAAAACTCTCGGATGCCATCTACATAAATCAGAAGAAAATTGTGTACAGGTGGTTCCAATGGGGAAATTTCTTGAAATAAATTAAGGAACTCGGCATATCTATCATTCTATCTATCTAATCTCAGCTTTATCACTTTATAAAATGATGAATATTAATTATTAAGTGTTACACTTTATGAACACACACACACACACACACACACACACACACACACACACACAAAGCTTTTTAACTTAAGAAAATAATTGAAATTAAAAAAAAATATAGAAAAAAAAAACAGACAAGTTTTCACTTTGTCTTGAAAAGTAAAAGGAACACTGAAAACACTGAAGCAAAACCTTCTACTACTTCTACTACTACTTTTTTTCACAATGATGATGTAAATTATTTATAAAAGATTTCTAGTCCTTAATTGATTCTCAAACTTTCTCATTTTTGCTTTTCCGAACCTCGGCAGACCATTTGAAATCGAATCCAACCCACCCGCTGTTGCCCTTAATTGGACTCTGGCCTTTCATTTGGCCTTTTTGTTGTTACATTTAGCCTTGTGATACTATATATATAAATTCTCTCTCTCTCTCTCTCTCTCTCTCTCTCTCTGGTATATAGTATGTATATAATAAGTTTCACGGAGACCAAATTCCACTAGGTTAGGTGGTCGTTTTAGGTTGGTTAGTTATTTCCCACGTGACCAACTTCAGCCAATGACGATCTTTGTAAACATTTAATTTCGACTTTATCAAGAACACTTGTCTGTCTCCGCGAAAGTTAATGTTTACTCATATATATATATATATATATATATATATATATATATATATATATATATATATATATATATATATATATAGATATATATATATATATACAGGGTGGGCCGTAAGTTTCCATACATAGGAAAAATAAACATTTTTTTATGGACAACCATTTTTATTTATATAATATGCTCTACATGGTTGCCATTGTTTTGAAAACACATTTCAATACGTGTTCCCCACTGTTGATGAACACGCATTAGCACAGTTGACGTTATGCTTGTAATGGCGTTGGTGATACGTTCCTTTAGATGATTTATGTCTCGTATCTTTTCCTGATACACCATGGCCTTCAAGTGCCCCCAAAGATAGAAATCAAGGGGGGTGAGATCTGGGGATCTGGGGATCTGGGAGGCCACTCCACAGGACCACGCCGACCAATCCAAGCATCCGGAAACTACTGCTGATCCAAATACCGACGCACGAGAAGACCATAATGAGGTGGAGCTCCATCTTGCTGGAAGTAAACTGGGAAGTTACCTTCCTCGTTTAGCAGGGATGGGAAAATCTCTTCTTGCAACATGTTAAGATACCTTTCGGCATTAAGATTTCCACTGACAAAAATTGGTCCAATACAACATAAAAACAAACGTTTAAATTTTCCTATTTTCGAATCTCCATTAAGTTCGGTAAACAACAACAGTGATGTTTTGAAGAACACTTTTTCGTAAATAAACACTTTTCTTTTTACTTAGATTATAATTCAATCTATATACTGAAACCAATCTCTTGTGCAATAACACTTTTATCGTACTTTAATACCATTGTTCCTCCTAATGATCAAATACTTGACATTTTTTTTTAGAAGGATTTACTTTGTCCTTTGTTCTCAACAAGATTTAATTAATTTTATGCTTATTACTAATTGTGCGTAAAAACACACTAGTTAATCTATGTGTACAGTTGATTCGATTTGAATTGTTTGGGATGATTTGATTCGAGATTCGATTCGAAAAAATTGTGATTCGTAGGGCCCTTATTATATATATATATATATATAGTCTCAGTTTCCCTTATTTGTTATAATGTTATAATGTTTCAGACCAACAAAGACCCTAGGATCCACTCATGGCTGGTCTACCTAACTGTGTTCGTAATTGTGTATTTTGCATGTCCTCCGTGGTGGTGGAGAGGACCTACAATTTTACGTGGGTTCCGAACCACAAAGCCTTAATTTTACTACCATAACCCTCTATTCACAGAATTTTCTGTCGGGTTAAGTTATAAATGCGTGTATATGAAAGGTTAGAAATTTTTAACAATTGTCCATATAGGGTTAAACTATACCCAATCTATCAACATATGCGTCTAATCGATTTTTAAACATGTTTACAGACGTGCTACTAATTACTTCTACCGTCAAACTATTCCACCTATTTACTATTCTATGCGTAGAAAAGTTTTTGGCAACCGCTATCTCGAACCTTCTACTTGTCAACTTACACCCGTTATTTCTAGTTCTATTATATTGAGATATTTCAAAAAAGCTATCTCCATCTACGTTATCGAACCCATTCATAATTTTGAAAACCTGGATTAGATCACCCCTTAGCTAACTAGTCTCGAATGTAGTCAATTTTAACTCCTTAAGCCTATCCTCGTACGACTTCGACCGTAGCGACGGAATCATCTTAGTTGCTCGTCTTTGAACTCTTTCGAGTTTGTCTATATCTTTTCGCATATGCGGATTCCAAAATTGGATCGCGTACTCCAAATGGAGTCTAACTAATGATTTATAAAGAGGTACTATAATATCGCGCGATTTGTACTCAAAATTCCGAGCTATAAAACCTAACACTTTGTTCACTTTATTGACCGTTGCTGTACTTTGTTTCGCTACTTTTAAATCACCAGTGACTATAACTCCTAAATCTTTTTCCTGCTCTACGCTTGCTAACTTCTTCCCTGACATACTATACGCAAAATTACCGTTACGCGAACCTATATGTAAAATTTTGCACTTATCGGCGTTAAAGCTCATTTGCCATGTGACTGACCAATCAACGATTTTATTCAGATCTTCCTGGATTTTACCTCTATCTTCGTCATTAATCGCCCTACCACCCAGCTTCGTGTCATCCGCAAACTTTGAAACTGTACTGACTTGGCCGACATCTAAATCGTTAATATATATATAAGAAAAAGCAAGGGGCCCAATACAGAACCCTGAGGAACGCCGCTCGCTACATTAGCGCAACACGACTCCGCTCCATCAACGACCACCCTCTGTTTCCTACCTCGCAACCATTCTTCTATCCAATTTATTACTACACCCCTGATTCCATGAGCCTTAGTTTTTTCAACGAGTCCTTTGTGCGGTACGGTGTCAAACGCTTTTTGAAAATCTAAATACACTACATCAACCGCCCGATGACTATCGTAAACGTTAACCACGCTTTGAAAAAATTCTAAAAGATTAGTTAAGCAAGATTTGTTTCACCTAAAACCGTGCTGCGTATTTCTAACCAAGTTATGCAATTCTAAGTGTTCGACTATACGATCCCTAATTATTGATTCCAGTAGCTTACCTACAACAGACGTTAAACTGATTGGCCTATAATTTCCCGCCGCACCTTTATCGCCTTTCTTAAAGATAGGTGTTACGTTTGCTAACTTGAAATTATCTGGTACGCACCCCTCAGAAATAGACGCATTAAAAATCTTTGTTAGCGGCACAACAATGCTATCTTTTAATTCTTTTAGTTGTATGGGATATATGGAATCCGGTCCCGGTGATTTACACATTTTTCATTTTATCAATATAACGCATCACCTCCCCTTCACTAACCACAATATTTCCAAAATATTACCATTATCAAAAGGTGGTATGTCTATGACCGTAGGGATATTCATTATATCTTCTATAGTAAAAACTGACGTAAAAATTCGTTTAGCAAGGTAGCCATTTCCTTGTGATTATTGGCTTTATAATTTAATTAATTAGCTATTGTACTTTCGTTTGGTCTACCGTTTGAATTCAGAATCGTCATTATAAAGTACAATACGAACACAACTTTGAATCAAATCAGTTGATCTCCTCTTCATTTTCTGTTTTGTTTTAACCTCACCACCACCCCACCCCATCTTTGATCTTCGTTCATTTCTTCCCGTTGGTTGGTTCTGGTATATACGAGTTGGAGCCACTTTTGGATAGTAAGTTTCGTTAAAGAATAGAAATACAGCTCTTCTAAATCCCAAGTTTGTCTCCAAGTTCGGTTCTAAGCCCATTCACAAGCAGAGCTGGGCATTTGCGGCATATTTTGCGGTACTGCGGTACTTGCGGTACCACCGCACTACCACCCCGGGCTCCCATAACGCAGTACCGCAAAGGATCGCTGAAAGTACCGCAGTACCGCATTCAAATTTCCGCGTACCGGTTTGGTAGTGCAGCAGTACCGCAGTACCGCAATATGCCGCAAGTGCCCAGCTCTGTTCACAAGTTTTGTCACAAGTAGCATTCAATGTTATCGAGAGTTTGGAGTAACTGGAATTTTTGGAATAAAGGAAAATTTGTCACAAATTAGTTTAATTTTATTTAAAAAATTTTTTTTTTAATTTTAACTGTAAACACTATTACTTGCATTCTCTCATATATATATATATATATATATATATATATATATATATATATATATATATATGGGGAGGGATGAGGTTCAAAACGTATATAATCATCAGTTCTGTAGCAAAGGGAGCAGTTTTAACCCTCTTTCGTTAATCATAATAAAGTTAGCAAGTTAAAAAAATGAAAGCTTTGAAACAATTGTTTGCCTTCTGTTCCATTTCACGAAAACTAACGAGAAGATTATGAATGAAGTCTCGTGAAAAGTTACGAATTATATGACCACTTTATACAAAAAAAAAAAGATACTCTAAATATAATAGGATGTTCACGGATGACAAATTTAGTTGTAATACGAATAAAAACTTTATTTTTTTATGCAGGGAGGCGGGGCCAAGGGCAAATGCCCGAAAAAAACGCTCAGCCTCCCATTATCGATATTTAGGAGTATTAATTAGTACAAAGCTCTAAAATTATAGTAACTTGCAGATATAAACAACTGTACAAAAAGCAGAGCTGGGCACTTGCGGCATATTTTGCGGTACTGCGGTACTACCAAACCGGGACCGCATAACGCAGTACCGCAAAGGATCGCTGAAAGTACCGCAGTACCGCTACCGCATTCAAATTTCCGCGTACCGGTTTGGTACCGGTTTGGTAGTTTGGTAGTACCGCAGTACCGCAAAATATGCCGCAAGTGCCCAGCTCTGACAAAAAGGTAGTAAAGCATTTAGAGTGGAATTGCTCGCAAACTCGTAATACAACTGCAGTAAAATTCAATACTACCAGACAAATATCGAGTAACTGGTTCAGTTTTGCGTCCTCCATTCACCTGAAGCCCCTGGACAGACGCTACCGCTGGTACCAACCGATGAAAATAATTCTCCTTCGAAACTATATAAATTATGGGCAGCGAGCCTGTCACTACCCCCCCTCCCCCACTTCCCAGACTGGCTTGGGATATGCTTAGTCCCTGACATGTCACATTAAGAAAAAATTATAATGTTAGTGAGGAAACTTCAAAGACGATATTCATCAATAACATTGAAACAAAAGATGAAAACCTTTGCGAAAGATTTAAAAAAAAAAAAAAAAAAAAATTGAAGCTGTATTCAGTGGAAAACGAAATCATTATTGTTGGACATTACTTGTCTCTGAAATATGGAAAATTATTTGAAAACTGAAAAAAAAAAAACTTTAATGAAATGTACATCCATGAAAAATGTACGAAGTTTCAAAGCCAGAAGGAACGGGGTGCCTTGAGAACCAAATCTCAAAACTTTTTTCTGAGTTTGAGACTCTCAAACTTTTCCTACACAAGAAATCGCCAAGTTTTTAGAAAGTAAATTTTCACCTCGTTCAAAACTCTGGTCGATTAATTCCTGATATAAATCCTTGAAAAGCTATGAATGGCAGGATGATAGCAGGAGTTAATTCTCTCCTCCATCAAATCTCATCTCTGATTTTAATGAAGAGGACTATAGACAAAGGGTGGGTGCTTGTCTGTAATGAAAAGATTGTCGAAAGCTTCAAAGGTAAAGCATAATAATAATGATAATAATAATGTTTACAGTTTATTACATCGTTATTATAAATTCTGCCTATGTATTACTTATCATATAGCTTCGATATCGTGTTAACTAACATGCGTGGGAGACCCTTTTTAAACAAATGTATGAAGTGCAGTTTACATAATGTAATATTTAAGTACGCTCTCAAATGTACTACAATATATTATATATTAGGGTGGTTCACAAGCATAGGGAAAATTTAACGTCTGAGATTTCACTTTTGGGTCATTGTTGCTTTTGTTCCTACACTTAGTGTGAATAACTGTGTGAAGTATGGTTGGTCTACGGTGTCGTTAAGAGGTCGCTCAGTCATGCATGACGTGTCTCACTAATGACTGATTACTATAGTATGACTAAATTTGGCTTCTTCTTTTGTAGGAATGTGTAGAAATGCCGCCGAAGCAATCAAAAACACGGTCTAGCAGTGAGGTGTGGTTACTAGGGAAGGCGGAGTAGAAGTTAACTAGGGCAGGACTCTCTACCAAGCTTCAAGTCCTCCGGAAATTCATGTTCCACCATCTGGAGGAGAGGAAGACAGAATATAACAGTGCGGTGATGACCATTGAGGCTTTGATCCCGTTTTGGACAAAAGCAAACGTTCCAATGACGGATACCAGATACGCTGAGAAGAAGCTCCTGAAACTGTACGAGCAATACAAGGGGCTGAAGAAGAACCGCACAAAGAATTTCCCATCCTACAGAATGAAGGAGGACATATTTCGCGGGGACCTTGACGATGTGTTCGATCTTTCACGTCATGACGCCCTCGAGACCATGATGAATGAGGAGGACAATAACTTCCTTGTCGCTCAGCTCGATAATCCCACTTCCTCCAGCTTTGGCCCGACTGACAAGAAAATGGCTGACCAACAAACGAGGAAGAGGATTCGGTGTGAGGCGGAGATGAACCGAGAGGAGAAGGCCAAGCGCGAGGCGGATGCGAGATGGTCCCAGGGAGAACTGGAGGCTTCTAGTTCAAGCACATCTGGATCATCAGATTCTGATACTGTAGTTTTTAAGGAGTCAGCACGAAAACGTTCCACTCCTAAGCGATTGAAGTCTGTGATCACGCCTGACATTTCCTTAGCCTTGGATCGCCACAACATCAGTGACAGGAAAGGAATGGCAGTGGTCGCAGCAACTATTAAATCGCTGGGGCACAACTTGGACGAAGTGTCAATCTCACGCAGCACCATTCGTCGCGTGAGACAATGTACACGTGAAGCGGTGTGCCGCGAAGATCAGGCCACTTTCAAGACCCATGAGGCCCTTCTCTTGCACTGGGATAGTAAGCTGCTTACAGATATCTCCCATGGGTTAGAGGTGGTGGACCGTATGGCTGTGCTTGTAACCGGTAACGGGGAAGAGAAACTCCTTGGAGTTCCAATGGTAGCTGCTGCAACTGGAGCATCTCAGGCTCAGGCGTGCCTGAAGCTTGTGGACGACTGGTCTTTGAGGGGCAACGTTCGAGGTCTTGTTTTTGATACAACTGCGTCCAACACGGGACTTCATGCTGGAGCTTGTACTCTCATTGAAAAGGAGTTGGGTAATGATCTGGTGTGGATCGCTTGCCGACACCACGTGGTAGAAGTCGTCCTTGCTGCGGCCTTCGGTGCTTGTTTCGGAACATCCAGTGGACCTGAAATTGGCCTATTCAAGCGCTTCAAGTAGCACTGGGTTTTCATTGATCGCAGCAAGTTCGAGAGTGCACCCGACAGCCTGTTCATTGAAACAACAGAGCAGAGGAAGGAAATGGTCTCCTACTACAAGGAGGCTGTCAAGAAGAAGAGCCAGCGGGACGACTATGATGAACTGATGCTTCTCTGCCTCCTTTTCTTGGGAGGGAAGCTTGACGGTCCTGTGAGAATTCGAAGCCCTGGAGCCATGCACCATGCGCGATGGATGGCCAAGGCCATTTACACGCTCAAGGTGTTCCTATTCAGAGATCAATTCACCTTGCTTCAGACCGAGAAACGGAACATCGAGGAACTAAGCCTGTTTATCACGCTCCTTTACGGCCGCTACTGGAACGAGGCCAGTGTTGCATACATGGCTCCATTGAATGACCTCACTTTCTTGCGCCAGCTGAAAGCTCACCCAGGAAAGACGAACGACGCGGCGTTTGCCGCGATGAAGCGCCATTTGTGGTTCATTTTTGAGCACTTAATCCCCTTGGCACTCTTTGATCCTCGAGTTCACGCGTCCACGAAGGAGAGGATTGCTCACAACATCGTAGCTGTTCCCGAAAAAAGAAAAGGACTCAAGCGCGTGGACGGAAAAACGTTCTCCTCGAGCAATCCCTTGGAATTCTACAGTATGCCACCAAACGTTCAGCAATCTTCTTCAACCCCGTCATGCAGCACGGAAGTGAACAGGCGCAATCATTCCTGTCCAAGACACCAAATGATTGGAACACAGATCCAGCTTACCAAGGAATGAAGGAACGTGTAGAGAAGATGGCAGTGGTTAACGATTGCGCAGAAAGAGGAGTTGCGCTTAATAAGGCTTTCAACAGCACAATCACGAAGGATGAAGCGCAAAAGCAGTACATTCTCCGCGCAGTCGCTCAGCACCGCAAGGAATTCAAAGAGCCGACTAAAACTGGTCTCAAGAAGACCTAAAGATCTTCAACTGTGTGCATTATTTGTTCCGCTGTTATAATTTCATAAATATTAATATATTATATATATATATATAATATAGTCATAAATTGTCAAGTCATTATTATCCTTGTTCAGTAAATGTTCGTCATAAATTGTGAAGTCATCATTCAAATTGCTTCATTTTGAGCGAGTGCATAAAAAGGTCCTAGAGCAGGGGTGGGCAACCTTTTAAGTGAGCGTGCCAAAATCGGCAAATCTTTGATGCAAAAGTTTCTCAAGTGCCAACTGAAATTTTGGGGAACATATTATTATTTGGTGCCTTTTAAGTATTGGGAGAACCTTTTCAAATAATCAAAAATTACACTGGAGCGGTAAAATCAAAGAATATTGTAAGAGTGATTATTGTAAGTCATGTAAGATTGAATAAATGTAAAATTTAGTGACGGAATTTTTACCTGAAGGTCGTTCTACCCTCTTGATAGCGTGGATATTTTTTATTAGCCTTTAAGTGTAATTATAGCTGCCATATACAGCCACACAATTTAAAAACGCAATTTTTAACATCAGCAAAAGAGTAAACAATAATTCTGATTTTTTTGTTTTTTATATATCAGATCAATCAGCCATAAGTTTTTTCAAGTTTTCCCAATACATTACAGTGCCCAATCTCATAATCGTTTTACTTGACTAAAGCACAATGAAAGAAAATAAAATTAAAGATATTCTTTATTGATTCTTAATCCCTTATGAATAATACATAAAAATTACAGAGAAAATAAAATGTTATTTTACCTACATAATATATTACAGAAGTTAATCTTTACCATTTTTTAGCAGAAAACATTAAGTTAAAATATAAAACTCAGCGAAGAATTTGGATATTTATTTATTTTTTTTTTTTTAAGGTGAGCCCGGGGAATCGCGTGCCGGAAAAAAGTCGTTGGCGTGCCAAGGGTTCCCCACCCCTGTCCTAGAGCAAAGATAATTGGCACGTTTATTCTTGTGGGGGAATAGAATAAGGGCAGATGTGACCAAATTTAAAATTCTAAAACACGCTGTTGTGGACCACCCTAATATACAGGGCGTCCCAAAAACATGTATACACACTTTAACAGCTGATAGCTCAATTGATGTTTCTTTCTTTCCAAGTTAAACCCATTAGAATTAATAATGGCAGTCAGACTAAGCTTTGAACAAAGGAAATTCATTCTAAAATGCTACTGGAAGTGTGAAAACGCAGTTGAAGTGCAAAGACAGTTTAGGAGGGAGTTTCAAACAGATCCACCAACGCGACTTACCATCACTCGTATTAGAGAAGTTTGAAGCCGATGGAACTGTTCAGAATGTCCACAAGAAGCGTTCCGGAAGACCACGGACATCGACAAGCCCCACAAAGCAAGAAAGAGTACTGGAAACGTATCACCAAAGTCCAAGAAAATCTGTGCGGCAAGCGAGTCGTGAGGTAGGAATTTCAGAATCGTCTGTCCAACGCATTTTGAAGCGCTGTCAATGGAAAAGTTACATTCCAAGATTAGTCCATGCTATTAATGAAGATGATCCGGACCGAAGAGTGGAGTATTGCGAGTGGTACTTGGCACGATGTGGATGTGGATTGGACGAAGGGGTTTCGTAGAATACCCTCCGCGTTCACCAGACCTCACACCACTAGACTTTTTTTATGGGGATACTTAAAAGACAAAGTCTACGCTATAAAACCTGCAACAGTCGCTGAATTGAGAGCAGCCATTGAACGAGAATGCACACAAATACCAAACGAAATGTTTCGTGATGTTTGCGATTCCATTGCTTCGCGTTATCAGCAGTGCCTGGACCAGAACGGACGTCAGTTTGAAAACAGGCGTTGACAAAACAATTAAATAATGTCTGTAGATTCTATTACATTTTGAAAATGAAATGTATTTTAATAAACACTGCCTTTATAATTATTTAAAGTGTGTATACATTTTTTTGGGATGCCCTGTATATATATATATATATATATATAATATATATATATATATATATATATATATATATATACACACACACACACACACACACACACACACACACACACACACAGTGCATGGAACAAGGAACTCTTCTGGGATAATTAAATCCACTATAGTCCGAATAAGTAATGGTAAATGACAGATACCATAGTTTTTCTTTTTCATGATGCTAGCCCGACGTGGGCAACGGGTCACTCGCAAAGAGGTCCCATAAATATAGCTTCCCTCACCAGCTATCTGCAAAGCAGACAGGATCCAGCTTTGGGACATGAATCTAGGGTTTAAAGCAGCCTAGCCCTGCTACATTTAGAACCTCAATATAAGCAAAAGACTCGCTGTCTTCACGTCAGATTGAATACATCAAAGAAAAAGGGGTAACTATTATATTTTAGCCAAAAACCAAAACTTAAACCTCAACTGGCAGAATTGAGAGTCCGCTTTTCAAGGCACATACCACGTCCGTTTCAAGATGGGAATGAACTCAGAATGGTCCCCTACAGTTTTTTCGTAAACAGTATCACTGACATGTTCCAGGATTTTACAGTAATCGAAATCAGTTCGGTGTTGAGCAGAATGCACATGCTCAATAAATGGTCATGAAGGTTGGGCTGGAAGTAATGAATGTTTGTGATGGTTAAGATTTATTAAATCCTATAGTCTCTATCACATTTTTTTTGGACAGAGTCCACAAAGAATTGAATGCAAAAAGATGTTGTTTTATGACCTACCCTTTGTGATTTTCAGTCGAATGAAGTTCCTTAGAATCGCTACAACGGTAGGCCAACACGGATGTGTACATATATACACGAATCAGTTAGTCACTTATAAACACAGAGAATAATACATGGGAAAATTTTAAATTTTAATCAAGTTCACGTATTAAATAAATTTGAATTACGTCATATAACTTCAAAAATGACCAACGGTAGGCAGGAAAAATCCTCTTGCCAAGGGGAAATTCTCCCTTTTAAAAAAATGGATTTCATGATGAGAAAAAGTCCCATTTACCCACGGTCTGTGTTAAAATAAAAATTTATTAAAATGATGAAAAGATCTGAAGTCTGAATTCGCTGAATCGGATTGCCAAGATCGTCTCACTCCTTTTGTTTACTTCGCTCGCGTTCTGCTTTTTACAGTGGCCTTCCAGAATAATCTTCTGCAGTTGCTATTGCGCATCAAACCAGAGTTTATTTAATTCATTCACTACACGTATCTAGAACTTGGGGGGAAAACATTTTAAATTCTTTATTCTAAAATTTATAATTAAACACAACTATTATTCGTGGTTAATTTCCTTAAATCGACCCATTATCGTAATACTGAATATTTATAATTATAATTATTTTGTTTACCGACAATAATCTCGCGCATAATATATATGACGTGCGTTCCGCGCCCTAAGAACACATGACGTTTCAGGTTTACTGTTGCGCTAGTAGTCGAAATGACTGGTATCTTGAAAGGAAACGTGACGTCAATAGCAATGAAGGAGCGCGATTGGGTGTACTGTAGTATTGCGTGGTGAGCTACTGCACAGTCATGTGACGCCCTTTTTACTGGAGGTGACACCCCCTTAATCCTGCGTGAGATGCGCAGTAATAGTTGGCCTAAACGTTTTCTACGTTTTTCTGGAATTGATTAAATTTCTACCCTTTGTTTATTATTAATTATAAAAAATGTCCCAGTTATTCATTTTTTTCTGTTGGTTGGTTGTTACAGTTCTGGTATATACGAATTGGAGCCACTTTTGGACAGCAAGTTTCGTTAAAAAATAGAAACAGGTCATTCCTCCACAGTACGCAAGACTGGAGAAGAATCGTTTCTTTGAAAGAGTTGCAAGGAGAAACCCACCGTTCCAGAAAGCTCGCAAGGATGCTCGTTTAAAGTACGCCAGCGACCACCAAAATCATGGAATTAACTGCCGGAAGACGGTACTGTGGACTAATGAGACCAAGATTGAGCTCTATGGTCACAATGATCAACGTTATGTCTGAAGGGAGTCTGGTAAAGGTCACAATGATCAACGTTATGTCTGAAGGGAGTCTGGTAAAGGTCACAATGATCAACGTTATGTCTGGTAAAGCATTTAAAAAAAAAACACCATACCCACGGTCAAACATGGTGGTGGCAGTATTCTTTTGTGGGGCTGTTTCAGTGCTTCTCGGCCTGGTAAATTGATGGAAATCAACATGCATGGATTTCACCAAATCTCAAGAAATCTTGGAAGGAACTGTCATGCATTCATTTTGTCAGCTGCCCATGGGTCGCAGTTTTATTCTACACTAGGATAATGATTCGAAACGCGAGCAATTCTACCAAAGCATGACTAAAGGAGAGAAAATGGAAGCTTTTCGGAGTGGCTAAGCCAGTCATCAGATCTCATTTTGATTGAGCATTTGTGGTTTGATCTCAGGAGAGCTGTCCATGCACGGAGGCCAACTACTCCCACTCAACTGTGCGAATTTTGTCAAGTAGAATGGGCCAAAATCTTGCTTGGGCAGTGCAAGTAGCTTGTAGAGAAATATCCCAATCTTTTGATTTAAATTTTTAGTTATTCAAACTAAATGTAGTTATACACCACATTAATTATTTGTACTTAAACATTTGCTCAGCATTAATTTCACATTTTTTCTGTGTTGCATTTTGGCTTGGTTCACTTTACTCATTTTATGATTACGTCTCATAAATCTATTGTTCCGAAACTACTTTTTTTTTCCTTTAACTGTTATTAATGCTTCAGTCAAAACACAAATTTTGGTTAGATTTTCAAGTGTATTTAAACTTCACACAACTGGAAAAAAAAAAATTTATATATATATATATACATACATACACCTTTTAGTATAATCTGGGGGACATTGTCGGCTTTAGTAATCTCGTCCCCAGAAGAAAATGCAAAACATGAGTCCGACAAAGTAAACCTCCAAAATTAGGGTTTTCTTTTGGAAGGCGGAAGAGGTCAGTTGTTCAAAGAGATACCCACGAGCAGCATATATATTTATAGGATATTACGAGACTCTTCAGCAATAGTTCGGAATTTATTTTTCTATTCGAAGATGGCCTCATTTAGCCATTTCTGTTTCCTCATTTTGGGGTTATCCCTTTTACTGACACCAGAAATTGTGGTGGTGTGTAAATAGCTTTCTCATGCAGGAAACCACCGACTCGAAGTTGATAAAATTTTTCACTCAACGTCTTTGCGCAAAATAATTCTACCGTGCGTGATTGAACTTGTTCTCTGTTGAATTTCTCATCAGTGTCCTCTATAGAATATATTCTTAGTAGATGCTGCGAGGAAAGAGAGCTCATCATTGCGCAATAATGAGTGCCATTCTATCGTCAAGGGAAGAATGTCTTAAGAGAAGCAATCGATTCAATTTGCCTTTTGCACCGTTGCCGCAACTGTTTCTTCCTTCTACGTAATTATTCCGGAATTATCTGTTCGTGAACTCTTGTAACGGAGTATATGCTTCGAGTAAAACACTAAAACTGTTAAAGCATTTTTCCAATATATTCTTACCCTCTAAGGCTACGTAGATCAGCAAAATTAAGCAACAGTGGACTGTGAAAAATAAAAATGTCCTCTGACTGTTGGCGTAATAATTAATAATAATTAATAATAATAGTTATTATTATAATAGTCAGGAGGACCAGAAATTGGCACGGTGCTCTTGATCAATTGATACTTTTCTCTTCAATTCTGTACTCTGAAAATAAGGGACACTTACTTTCGATATTTTCGAATGATATGGTAACTTTTTCTTTAAAGTTTGAGTACTCTCATAGGATATATTTTAAGTCGTGGGCCTGAGTACCCTAGTGGTTTAGACGCTGGGTTACTGATCGGAGGTAGCGGGATCGAGTATGGGCTAGGATTTTGTGATTTCAGACTTCCTTGACGGGTCTTGGTTTGGGTCCCACGTTAAGCTCCGAGTCTAAGATGGGGCAACGAGCTTGACCTTCGTCAGAATGAACAATTCAGGTAAAAGCAAAAACCAAGTTCATCCAGTAGTCGGATAGGTTCCGCTTTCAGGTGGTGTATAAAATGAGCCGTGTTTCGGGTTCCACATTAAGCTGCAAGTCTCTTCGGTCATATGGTCCTAGCCATTAGTATGAAACTAAATAATGCAAATAACATAGTCTTTGTCATTTTGCATCATTTTTATTGATAAAGGAAACCTATTAAAACGTTAGAGGTACCATACGAGGCCCCTCCTAGGAAGAAGTGGCTAAGCGACAAAAGTAAAAAACAAGAAAATGCAGATAAAAGTTGTACCAATTTGAAAGTGACATAACTTTTGAACATTTGGAGATATTTCGACGAAATAACTTCAAAAGTTCAAAAAGTTATTCCACTTTCAAATTTGGTATAACTTTTAACTGAATTTTGTTTTTGTTTTTTGTTTTTTTTTACTTTTGTCGCTTAGTCACTTCTTCCTCGGAGGGTCTCGTATATACCAAATATTTTTTTACAGAAACCAACGCATTGGTTTCAAATGACCAGATTATCGAAATCGAGAAAGCAAAGTACCCCCTTTTTACGAACAAATAAGAAATAAAAATCATCTGATTTTAATGACGTCTGTAAACATGCTACGTCCAAGTTCAGACGTAAAAAAAAAAAAAAAAAAAAAAAAAAAAAAAAATTTCCTGAGCTCATACGCAGAAAAGGGAACTTAAATGTATTTCAGACCATCTACCCTTAATGAAATGCCTCTGAGAAGCTATAAAAAGACGTATTCAGACAATTGTGGACCTACTTCGGCCATATATTCATATGCATAAGTTTTCCTTATTCCTGGTTCCAGTTTCTCATTTCGAATTCATATAAATAAAGAAAATCATGAATTTTATTTTAATGGAGTTACTTCTCTTTTTACCATTTCTTTATCTCAATTTTATTTCTTTATGACGGAATTTTTCTGACTTTTTATGATTAAGTTATAGGTCCCCTTATATAACATACAAAAAGTGGGTTTTAAACTAACACACTACACAAGTTTTATTTTGTATTTGTTTAATTTTGTAACACAAACACACGAATATACAGGGTGTCCATAAAGTCACGCATCATAGGAACACGAGCAATGTCTATTTATTTGTCTCCATCAGGCCAAATATGTTGAGGAACATTCAAAGAAACCCGCTTTTTAGTTTGCAAACATGTTTTGAGATTGGTGGGAATCATTTCGAAGAAATAACTAAAACAAAATAAATAAATAAACAAGTATTTTCTTATGATGCATGACTTTATGGACACCCTTGGTTTTGCTTCTGCCCGAATTGTTCATTATAATGAAGGTCAAGCTTGTTGCTCCACTTTAGACCTACAACTTAACGTGGAATTCGACCCACGACCCACCACGGGTGGTCAGAAATTACAAAGTCCTTGTCCGGAGTCGATCTCATAACCTTCCCGATCAGCAGCCCAGCGTCTTAAACACTAGGCTACCAAGGGTACTCATTTATCTACAAACCAATTTTTTTTTGTGTGGAAAGATGAACAGCTGGGTTAGCTGCGCGCTGTCTGCTGTCATCAGGAATCGAACCCGGGGACCGATGGATTCGTAGTCAGCGATGCTAACCACCACCACCACCACCATATATACATATATATATACATTACTATAAACAAAAAAATACCTAAGTGGATTAATGTTTTGGTATGTGGGGTCGGAAGAGTGCCAGTAAGTTTCCGGTTAGTGTCTGTGATGTCCCCAATTTGGAGCCTTTCCTTAACCTATATCGACATGTAATGGGGAACCAAACAGTTTAAAATTTTTATGGCCTATGGAACTTTACTACTTATAGTGTACTAGTGTGGGTGGGGGTGGGTTTTTTCAGACTTAATACAATAGAAAGTAGTAGCAGTCAAATAATTAATAAGACAAAAATAATGTTAAGATCAGTTATAAGACAATTCGTTTACTTCGAAGTAGACAAGTCATTAAAACTAACTAAATTGCGAACCCCCCATTTTTTTTTCAAAGGTATTTCCAAGAATAAGAATTTGGCGAGAAGACCTAATACGATCCAGTAATAACATTATCTAATTTATGCATGGAAAACACGTCAAAATTCGGGTTTTATCAACAATGAACATCGTTAAAGCAGGTGTTGACACTTTTTGAAATTAAAATCCTAATTGCAAATTTGATTTTTTTTTTTTTTTTGTTCCGTTTCCTCTTGGTTTTAATTCGTTTCTTTCTCTTCTTTGGCCGCTTGGTAGCCTATGGTGAAGGAAGCGCAGGGTTGTTCATCCGAAAGTCCTGGATTCGAAATTTGGCCCGAATTTTAGTTTTTAGCTATTAAAGTGCTTTTATGGGTCTCCCTTGGTGGGGTAGGGGTTCGGATCCCACGTGAAGCTGTGAGATCCCTCCGTCATTTAACCTTTAAAAACATTACGAAGCGGGTTGAACAACCACAAACATTACAATCTATTCTGTAATATCTCTTCGCTTTAATCTCTCCCATTTTCTATGTGGTCTTCTTCCGTCTTCCTGTTGCTCCGAGAGAGAGAGAGAGAGAGAGAGAGAGGCACGCGATATCAAATTTATAATCCATTGTCTCTTCGTTCATTGTAATTGCCATTTTTTAAATCTTTAAATAATTCTCTCTCTCTCTCTCTCTCTCTCTCTCAGAGAGAGAGTAAATTACGCAGTAAAAAAAGTCATATACGAATGAATACAAAAAGAAAAAAAAAAAAGAACGCTTTATGAAGAATAAAAGTAAAAAACGGAGAGAAAGAGAGAGAGAAAAAAACTGAAGTGAAATACATATAATTTGGAATACAGATTTGAGCAAATTTCACGTGTAATAAAATACAGTGCCGGAAAGGAAATACGGAAGAAATCTCAGCGAAGAGAAATTCGGGAGATGCCTCGAAGATACGAGAACACTCGTAAAATTGGTATAAAGAGAAAATTGAGAAATATAAAAGAGAAATGCCCGGATACACACGCACATAAATTGAAACAAGAACATTGCGAAAAAATACCCCTAAAAAAATATATTTTGAAAGGAAACAAGAAAGATAAGGAATACACACACACACACACACACACACACACACACACACACACATATATGAAAATTATTTCACGAAAGTAACACGCGAAAAATATTTATGATGAATAAAACCACGAAGGAAAGGAAACACAGAATGGTGCTCAAGCGCTTTCGTCTAATGACATTCTGGGGATGTCATTAGA
Source organism: Bathynomus jamesi (assembly GCA_023014485.1). Lineage (NCBI taxonomy): Eukaryota > Metazoa > Arthropoda > Malacostraca > Isopoda > Cirolanidae > Bathynomus > Bathynomus jamesi. The sequence continues at coordinate 56,081 of JAJOZX010008700.1, forward strand.
CGAAAGCGCTTGAGCACCATTCTGTGTTTCCTTTCCTTCGTGGTTTTATTCAATATATATATATATATATATGTAAAAAGTGAACAATGAACAATTCCTACACCATCATTATATGGATTCATTGTCTTCATGCAGTACTTATGTTCTTATAGTTTTATGTTTGAATGTTCATTTTTACATAAGAAACCAAAATCGCCTAAGCGAGTTTTGGATAGAATTTCGATTTATACTTCTTTATTCATTACTGTATTTCTCTAATTCATCTTTTCTAATAATGACTTATACACTATGACGTCATAAAATAACTTTATTCTCTTTACGTTTCCCATACTTTGTACACTGAATCACGTTCTTAGTATTTGGACATCTTCCGTATTCAATGTATGGTAAATTCTTTAGTAATAAGGTCGTGGTGTTATGTTATGTAGTATAAACATTATTATTCAACCATATTCATCCATACGTCACGTTTTCCCGTCATTAATTCCCCTTTGATCATTATCCTATATAAATTTTATTAAATATTCATTTTTTCTCGTTCGTTCGAAAACGCAAAAATACGTTCTCGTATTGTTTTTTTTATTATTTTTTTCAAGTGCGTTCACCCCTCGCACGATATTCATAAATGCTTACTAAGATCGAATTCCGCTCACGACGACAGATTCGAACGCCTCAAAGATAAAATATCTCCGTTCGCTCTGATTTCAAATTTATAACATATTATAACATATTATGTTATATCATGTGTGTCATGTCTCATGTACTTGTGTTGTACTAATAACCATATAATAACCATCTAGTATAACCATCTAGTATAACCATATATAAATATATAAAAACACTGTAAGAATGGTAAACGACGTAATGTACTTCATTGAAACTGTAATTAAATGTAATGATTTAATATATACGGTAATGTAAGAATGTACTTTAAAATGGAAGTGTAATTAAACAATAAGTGAATATGAAGTAATCCGTAATTGTAATGAACCAAAATTAATACGTACTCAGTCGTGTACTTAATTTGTACTTATGTGTACTATTACGAAATGATATCGCCTTCATAAATGTAGACTCGGCGAAAAATACAAATTAGTTTTATTTTTATTTTTTTAAAATTTTTATTTGCAATCTTTCAAACATCTGATCATGTGTTTAAAAGGGGGAAACTTAACCTTCAACTGTCTTCCCCCCCAAACATTTAAGTTTATATTATACATGTACTTGTAAAATTACAGCACTTCTTCATTGCACTTCTTCATTAGACTTCTTGATTAAGTCACTTCATATTAGCACCTCATTAGGACTCCTTTGTTAGCAGCCTCGCTGCGGGGAGGGGGCAGACGCCCCTTGCCTTCTTAATATTTTTAGATTCCGGCCTGAGCCATGGTCGAAAGAGGTCGAACCTCTACCCCTGTAAATTCAGAGCAGTACCTGTATATTTTTAAGAAGTAAATTACCGTAAGAGAAACTTTTTATTTTTCCCTTCGAGCCGTGCTCTCTTCAGAACTTAGTCAGAAAAGTCGATAATTTTAGTATCAGAGAAAGTATCAGAGTATTATAAAAAGAGAAGAATTAAAAATTGGCGACCCTTTGCCCAAATTAAGAGACAACCCAAGCACCATAGAAGATATTGGCATAACAGTCTGGCGAGTCTGTAGCCAAGAGTTTAACAGAGTGGCGACCGAAAAGAATTAGAATGTTATAGAAGAAATATCCGTTGCTTGCCTCCTAACTAGAACCCCCGTCGATCCGAACCACCCCAGGGCCATAAAAGGAGGGGTTAACATATATATATATATATATATTATATAATATATATATATATATACACGCACAGTAGAATGACCGCTGCGCCTTGCACAGCAAAAGCCCTCCAAAACACAACCTAATGGGGTGGGGCTACTGGGAGGGCCAAGTGTTACAAAACCTTCCCTGGTTCTCCCTTAACTTGTATACTAAATTTGGTGCACATTACCTTAGCCATTTAGGCGTGTATAAACGAACACAGAACAGACTCAGATCATCATCATCATCATCATCACCATCACCATCGTCATTACTAGAGTTAGGATTGATAGGCATTAAAAAATCAATAATAGGTAGGCAAAAAGGCACTAAAGAAGCCCTAAAAAAGTCGCTTAAATAGGCACTAAAAGCTAAAAAAGGCACTTAATAGGCATTTCTATTTTCCCACTTTTCTCTTATTATTGTTGAATTACAGTAAACCCATTTGCAGTTTTGATGAAGATCAGGATTTTTATTGTAAAAAAAAAACTAAACATCTCAAAAACCATCAAACATTTTATTTGCATCAAAGTAAAATCCAAACATTTAAACTATCTTCTTACAAAAACTCAACTAAACTATAAATTGAAATGGCAAATGATGATTAAAATTTTTTTAAGGTTCTGTGGCGTAAATTGACATCGCCTGTCACTCAATACATTTTTATATCGAGAAAACGACCTTTCGACATCGCAAGACGTAATTGGTGCGAACTTCAAAGATGCTAATTCGCTTGGCTCAAAGTCCAGAACCTCCTGACACTCTCCTTTGAACACTGTTGAAACGTTCACTATGGTTTGCCAACCAGGATTGCGTCTGAGAACATTTTCAAATTTTGCTACCACTTCTTTCCCTACGTTACCAGGAACCTGGCTCAGCTCCTGCCTTAAATTTTGAACTATTTCTACTGCTTCAACAAACGGCAGGCCTCTCTCCTCCAGCTTGGTTATGGTCCCTGGCACCCGTCCGAAATTGGCCATGATGTAGGCAGTGATGGGCATCGATACATGAAAATCGCTAAAGCGATACCGATACATCGATACATGAAGAACGTCTTAGGCGATACCGATACGCCGATACTTTCTAGATGTCTTGACTTAAGCGATACCGATACCGATACATGTATCGCCGGTACATTTTTATAATTATTCATTTAATATGTAGGTATTAGATATTATTGTTTATACTAGTAATTTGTACGCACTGTAAGTAAAATCAACGACATTTTAATGGGTTTTATAGATGTAAATAAAAACAATTGCTTTATTTAATGAAAGTATGTTTAAATTTTGTAGGATACATGAATGACTGAAAATATTACACTAACAATTAAAAGTAATTACTATTACCCTTCAAAAATACCAGCTGGCTAAACATCTGGTCAGACAGTCTATTCCTTTTTGGAGCGTGAATGTGACCAGCCAAACTAAACAACCGTTCTACAGGAGCAGAGGATGGTAGTGGCGTGTTATACTTCAGGAAGACCCGTAGAATTCCTGGGTACTGCCTCAGAGATTGGAGAGAATGACTTCCGTCACCCAGATACTGTAAAACTTCTATCTCAGTGGAATCTTGGGTTGCAGAGACATTAGTGGAAGCAGATTCATAACAGAAGAAATCATCTGCACTTCCGTCAGATGCAGCATCACTTAGTTGTTGCTGGGGGGTCTGCTCGCTGAGGCTCTTAACAGCATTAACCAACATTTCTTGAACCCTCTTTTTGACAGTGTTAGTATTAAATTTGTCTTTTATTGTCATCCACTTTAACTTGAACAGAGGATTTGAAGACGATGCCAGTATTGCTGCTTTACACTCATGCACGCATCAAGGCACAGAAACTTTTCAAACCGTTTAGTGAGCCCTACTGTGACTGCATTGAGAAGTGGCTTACAATGACGCAATGCCTCCGAATTCAAACGCTCTAGCTTCTTCTCTACAGCTAACAATGTTTCTATATTATGGTTAATTAATCTCAATAACACAAGTACAAAGGTGTTTAAACGTTGCGCCGTACTGTGTGACGTGACCAGTAGAGTAGTACTGTCATTAAATAAATATTTAATAATATTATTATTTATGTATATTCATAAATATAACTCAGTAGTGTCATATTATAACATCTATTTAAATATTTAAAAATTCTTATTAATGTATCGATGTATCGAAGTATCGATTTTTTTCGATACATTTAAGAAAATTGACCTTAGCGATACCGATAAATCGATACTTTTGTCAAGTAGCTAAAACGATACCGATACCGATACAAAAGTATCGATCGATACGTATTGGCGATACATGTATCTAGATACTGCCCATCACTGGATGTAGGCCAGGTCTCCTCGAAGGGTTTGTTATTTAGGATAGAGAATAAAAAATGTTGCAACGTACCTCTTTGGAACAAGGTTGGCAGAAAATAACTCCACCATCCGTAGTGAAGTTTGGGTCCTTCTTGATCCACTGCCTGAACAGAACACTTTTGGCTGTCTTGTCCTTAGGCATTTTTTCTCACTTATAAAAAAGCCGTAAGCACAAACGTGAGATTTTATTTAGCAAAAGCACTTGAACAAAGACACCACGTTGCACGCACCAAACAAAATGATCGAGGCCGAACGCGTCACAATGACGTATTGTGATCTGATTGGCTATATTTGGCTGACGTATTGTGATCTGATTGGCTGTGCTGGTTGCCTCAGGACTAGCCTCGGTTTTTCCATCCCCTGCCCTATTTAGGCCTACAAATTTTAAAAAATGCGAGTTATTTTGCTTTACTTAGTACAATAAAATTAAAAAAGGCATATATAGGCACGTATTTTAAAATTAGGCACTAACCATCAAAATAGGCGTTTATAGGCACTATAACATTTAATTATATACATCCCACAGTCCCGAAATGGATTTCTCTAAAAGAAGCCTATGAATCTATAAACGGGAATAAAAAAGGCAAAAAGGGCAAAATCCGGTCTCTAGTCATTACATATACAGTACACTCGTATATTAATAATACAGACTACATAAAAGTGGCCATTGGAAGTCTTGTTCATTAAAATAATCTATTAGTAAATCCGTTGAAACCTCGGTAATGCAAAACCACAAAGCTAATCCCCTGAAATTGGTCTTATAGGCCTTTCATGCGAATTAGTCTACGCTTATTAAACATGTTCTCCGCCAGATAAGAAATTCTGTGGTAATTTCAAATTATTCTCCAGATCTTTCTCTGATTACCTCTAAATCAATGGCGAAGGAGCCAATATACACACTTAATTATTTAGCTTCTTAATATCAGAGCAGGTAAATTAATGACTGACCTCCCATATATATATATATATATATATATATACATATATACTAAACCCGCTTAGAAAATGAAAAGTCAACTAATTAATTTTGGCGGGCAACAACCACACCTTTAGAATTAGTAAAACTAAAGGTTCAAGGTAAAATTAAAACATCCAACCAGCGGACGAAGTTCGAAAGAAATGATAAGCATCACAAATTCTGGGATACGGGTCTAACCTCGTACATCTGGCAAACGAATGAGTGTGTCCGCCACTCGTAAATTTAAGAATACTAAAAATCAGATTATCCATATTGTAAGAGATCTGTTTCCTTCGAGTCTTCTCTGAAAGAATATGAAAGGCTTCTAAATTTTGCCTTTCCCCAAAATCACGAATTTTTAAAAAAGGCTCAAATACCATCTAAATCCATTCTGTAATTTTCCTTTTCCTTATGTTCAACCAAACAGATGTTTAAATTGCTGAAACGTACGTAAATCCCACCTATGTTCTGTAAGTCTTCTATTAAAATCTGCTTTTTTCCACATATTTCTGAGGGCAGTTGGCACAAGGGATGGCATAAATGCAACCTGAATCATTATTTGCTTTGATAATTGGGGCTCAAACTAGGTTTTTTAAATTTCTCGAAACTGACGTGACCAGCTTGACCTGTTCTGGTAGAAACTGAGTAAGGTTATGATCGATCACAACAGGGAACTCTAAGGAAAGCAAAATCTGTCCTTGTAGTGTGTGCTTTTCTGGGAATAATAGGATTTTTTTAGCTGAACTTAATTTTCGTTTAATAAAAATTAAAAAATAGCGTAATGTTTTGAAGGTTTTCTTAATATATCAGTTAATTTCCTTATCTAAAAATTGAGAGTCGGAAATGCGAAGCTTTAAGAAAGAGACTCTCAACAACACCCTTCTTAGTGTTGAGAGAATGGCCAGAGAAAGCATGCTCATTTGCGTTTGAGTGTGTGGGTTTTCTTTTAACTTTGAAGCAAGATTTGTCATTCCGGTCTCTCTAAACGTGTATATCCAAGAAAAGCAAGGCTCTATCCGTTCACACTCATAACTGAAGTCAATAGAAGGAACCAGATTATTAAGTGCTGTAACCAACCCATTCACATCAGTTGAATCATCCAAAATAACGAACGTATCATTCGCATAACGAAACCAGTTTTGGCCAGGCATCAGAAAAGAAGGCAAAAAATTAATGGTATTTTCCAAAATGCCATAAAAAGATTACTCAGAATTGGAGAAAGATTTAGAGGTAGTCAGAGAAAGCTCCGCAAACAGTAATTCGAATTACCACAAACAAAAATTTATAGTGGAAAACATGCTTAAATAAACCTAAGGCTAATTCACATCAAAGGCCTATAAGACCAATTTGAGGGATTAGCTTTGAGATTTTGCATTACTGAGGTCTTTGACGGATTTACTGAAAGACACTGTTAATGAGTAAGACTCCGAACGTCCACTTTCATCTACTTCGTATTAATAATGTGTGATATATATATATATATAACTTGATAAAATGGAATGGAAATTTATTAAATTGTAGTTAAATAAATTAGAGAGTTACAGGCTAACAAAGACCCTAATATTCACTCTAGGCTAGCTCAAGAAAGAAGTAGAGAAAATAAAGAAAAAATAGAGAAAGCAAATGAAAAAAGAGACTATTAAAACTTGTACCATGCTTGCACTTATAGACGTGTAGAGCTTTCACACACGTATACTAGTAATAGTAGAGTCTACAACAGACAAGGCTCGCCTTCCTCAGCCAGCCACTACTGACAATGGAAATAAATATTATCTAAAAATATAAAGTTGAACCATAAATCAAGGGTATAATTTCATATTTTGTACGTCTCCCTTTTGCAGCCAATACGGCAGCCACTCCTCGTGGCACTGATTTAATCAGTTTATTCATGGTATCTTAGGTGTTGTTTCTCCAGCTTCGTTGTATCACTTCATACAGGTCAATAGGATTGTTAGGATTGTATTTTCTTTTCGGACGTGACCTATGTTCATAAATGTTTAATTGGATTCCGATCAGGTGGTTGTGGAGGCTGTTCCATAATGATCAGCGCATATTTTGTTGTTTTTTATGCTTTGGGCTCGTGTTTCGGGTCATTATCTCGTTGGAAAATGAAGATTTTTAACTCGCTAGGTACCGTTGACTTTCACAATGTCTCGAGTGCCATACTCACTGAAAGAACCCCTTACAATTATGGGACCTCCAGCATGTTTCCAGGAAGGCTTTATCCACTGCAGGTTTGATTTCCCATTGAGTCTGCGCCTGATATATTGCTTTATATGATAAATGTCTTCCAAACAAATCCATTATAGACACGCCTGTTAAAAAAGGACTCTCTATCAGTCTTTAGCAGTAAAATCCTTGTATTTCTTGGTCCTCTGAAGTTGCCATATTTATGCTCATCCGATATTGTCCTGAGCCAAGTGTGTGATTTCTTTGTAAAGGTATTCTTGTGGATAGAGTAGCGTATATTTATTTTTATTTTTTCTGGAGGGGAGTTAATTGATCTGATATTTTTGGTCGTCTAATTACAAAGATTCCGAAGTTGAGATGGTTTAGGAATGCTGCACATTATTGCCTTTTTCTTTTTTGTGTGTTTGGATAATTGAAGGGTTTGATGGGAAGTTACTGATTCTTTAATTGCTTTTCAATGTATAACTGACAGTGTATACATCTATCTCTGCTTCTTTCCAAGTTGTACGAATTTAATGTGATTAGCCTTTCTCATTCTTCTAAGTCTTTAGTGTGCTTATTTTGGCTGAAAACGGTCTTTGTACAGTATGTCTTCTGTTCTGATTTTTCTTTATAATTTAGAGATATAACAATAAAGCAACACTTCAGCTATGGGGTTATTACGGCTTTCCACAAGAGAAACGTTTTTCCCCACCTAATTTTAAAAGTTCTTATAACTGTCATTATATCGTCCCGACTTCATTTATCAATGTCACATTTTGCGTCATCAGTCATTGTTACTCCCAATTTTTTTTATTTCCTGATCATTTGTCGCGTAGCACGTCACTATTTTTTTCTCCTTTTTTTTTATTATTATTATCTAACCACTGTATATATTATCGTTGTCCGTTGCAGAGACTTTTCAAAGTTTAAGTTTGTCTTTCTTCTTTTGTACCGACAACGAAAAAAACCACTCTGCGCTGTTCGTTGCTGTACAGGGTTCTGCATAACCTTTTGCTAGGTGGTACAAACTCGAGTAAACAAATATATACAACAAAAAATAGTATACCATTTGAAAGTTTTGTTCAAGCTGAATACAGAAACGTAGCAATATCTCGTATGTTTGTCATTACTCTCAAGCACGACTCTCAGACATTCATGGTATGATTTCAGCAAATGTTTAAACAAATCTGTGTCATTCAAACTATCCTCCAAGAACATGAACATGTGTTGAAAGTGGACTTCTTGAGAATATCGGGTGGAACGAAGTTCCTGCAGCATCAAATCTTCCAATTTGTCTTTGAAAATTGCTTCAAAGTGCTCTGCTGCGTTCAAATCAGTGGACTTTCCAAGCCATTGAGTCCGATCAAAGAAATCAATCCCAGTATCTCTCAGAAGTTGTTGGGTGGCATTTTTATGCAGGAAGAAGGGGCCAAGGGCGAATGTCCGCAAAAGCCCCCCCCCCCTCCCCATAGAAGAAGGAGAGCCAAAATCAAAATTTGCACGGTGCCATGGGTCAATATCATGAAGATAAGCCACTTTCGAGGTGTCTGTTACATTTTGTGGATCCGAAAGAAATGGATTGACATTTTCTGTAAGAATAATCTGCCGGTAACATGCACCGACCCACGAAGCGCCTTCTTTGATCACCCACTGTCATTTTGATAATTTGGCCGACGCACAGTCCAAACGAGGAATTCATCATTTGGTGCAGGTGCATGATATCTTCATCCCACAGATTCAGATAATTGCAAAAAACAAAGTCGATTCTCAATGTTTATTGGGATATCATTGGTTTTGGGATCTCGTAAAAAGGCTTCAACCTTTGCCTCTTGCGATATCGTTGAACCATTGACTCGTCAACAGCCTTCTTTCGCATTTCCAAGATGATTTTTGGCAACTTGAGTTTGTTACAATGTCTCTGCTCTCCTGCGATAGTTTTTCGGGCCTGCTTTCGCCAAATTTTGTAAAGCACGAGTCTTATTCCTTCTCCCTTCAGTGCCGGCCTTAGGGGTGTGCGAACCGTGCGGTCGCACAGGGCCCGCAACTTAGGGGGGCCCGAAAATTTCACAGAAATTTACCATCGACGTCAGAGTGCCAAAATTGGTGTAAATTAATGTAATTTATTTTTTTATTTTCAGATCACCGATCCATCATGGCCTTAATGATTGCATTATGATAGTTTAAATATTTGATGATAATAAAGTAATAAGTAGTAGTAATAGTAAAGGCTGTTGGTCTGTTGGTATTTTGTTACAGGTGCACTTGTATAGTTAAATTTTACTTGTTGTACTTGTTAACAATCTACTAAAATAAAATGATTAGCAATGAAAAACAATTTGACTTGTGTCATGGGGGGCCCGTACAGTATACTCTGCACAGGGCCCGAAATATCCTAAGGCCGGCGCTGCTCCCTTAGTCATTCATCTTTCACTACGATGAAGTTTTGGGCGATCCACTTCCGATTGATGAAAGTTGCACCTGTTTCCAGTGCTTCTCGATAGGCATTTGATCGAATTCGGTCTACCACACGTTGTTCTTTACTATCTCCAACGACACCAGAAGTCTAGTGAAGTTCTCACCCCTCTAGCAAAAGGTTATGCACAACTTCGTATTATCTAAGTAAATTGTTAGGCACTACTTCAAATAGCAGTGTTATAGATTCTCTTCCTTAGTGCTGATCCAGGTATCTCTTATTTTGATTAATGATATTGCTTAGATTTAATTAGTTTTTCTTTTTCCAATGGAGTTATACCTCCATTTACAGTCGTTGCCAAAAGTATGGAAACAAACAAAGTTCTGTGAAATTTTTAGTGCAAGTTTAATATTTTGTGGATTCTCCGTTGGCATCAACGATTGCTTTGGACATGAAAAAAGTTCTGGCACAATTACTTTGCCTTTTCGAACTGCCAAACTGTTTATAGGGCAGAACAAAGATAAATTTTCGTGGGATCCTGACTACTTTTCAAAGACGTTCATCTTCAGCAGTTTTCGCAGGTTCTTAATCGGATTGAGATCAAGAAAGTTACCAGACCATTCCGAAATTGAAATGTTTTTTTCATAAACCGTTCTTCTACAATTTTAGCTGTGTGGCAAGGTGTTCTATCCTACTAGAACCAGGAATATACGCCCTTGTTCATTAGTTTCAAAGCATGTTGTTAGAGATTTTTTAAGTAGACAAATGAGTTCATGATTGTATCTTCTGGGCAAAACCAGAGTTTCCCTACGCCTTGGACGCCAAAACATTCCCAATCCATGTATCTTGCAGAGGGTTTCATGGTTCCGGTACAATATTTGGAATGATTTAGACTGGATCTGGTTGAACACCTGACGTACAGATAACACACCCCAAATTGCACGATCTGGCTCTCGTCGCTGAACAAAAGCTTGGCCTATTATTCAGCTCTCCAAGCAACCTATTTCTTCGCTCCTGCTTTTCATTTATTAGTTTTTTGTTGGTTTTCTTGCAACTAAATTTCTCTCATTCTGGAGCCTCCGTCAAATGGGTCTCTTACTGACTGCAGTACAAAGCTGCTCCTGCACGTAGTCACTAGTGACAAGAAAAAGTAATGTTCATATCGCTGCGATATTCGCAGAAAATGTAATATTAATGCAAATTGTGACGCAAACGCTTTCGCATCTAGAGTTATTTTTACGTGTTAACCCTTCTGCTCTCGAGTCAATGGACAGCATTTAATTAAAATATATCTGGCAAACAAATTCTGGTGGAGCATAAATTTTGCATCAGGAAAAACGTACGGTTTGGCGTTTATATTTCCATATATACTGTCTGGTACACTAGTGTTTGCCAGATAGATTTGAATTATTGTCCAGTTGCTCGAGGTAAAGGGAGTTAACACGTAAAACACCTCTGTACACTAAAGCATTATTTGTTTCCTCGTATGATGAAATGTCGCCAGGTTGTTGTTAAATTTTTTACCCTGGCATAGCCTAAGAGTCGGTGCCCGTGTCTCCGACTCTGAGGGCCCTGGTTCGAATCCTTTTCGGAGAATAAATTTTCCACTTGCAAAAATACGCGGTTGTGTTTATATACAGGGTGTAACAAAAGTTCGTTCTCAGAGAAATAGATATAACAGAATTGAACGAGAAAATAGTTTTAACTATACATTATAAACAATACAATCAACTTACCAATTAATCCAATACATGCCAATCCACATTGCCAATAACATAGTGTTGTCACGTAATACAAACTCATCACGATCAATTCTGTTATATCTTATTTTCTCTATGAGAACGGGCTTTTGTTACACCCTATATATATATATATATATAATATATATATAATATACAGGGCGTCCCAAAAAAATATTACACACTTTAACAGCTGATAGCTCAATTGATGTTTCTTTCTTTCCAAGTTAAACCCATTAGAATTAATAATGGCAGTCAGACTAAGCTTTGAACAAAGGAAATTCATTCTAAAATGCTACTGGAAGTGTGAAAACGCAGTTGAAGTGCAAAGACAGTTTAGGAGGGAGTTTCAAACAGATCCACCAACGCGACTTACCATCACTCGAATTAGAGATAAGTTTGAAGCCGATGGAACTGTTCAGAATGTCCACAAGAAGCGTTCCGGAAGACCACGGACATCGACAAGCCCCACAAAGCAAGAAAGAGTACTGGAAACGTATCACCAAAGTCCAAGAAAATCTGTGCGGCAAGCGAGTCGTGAGGTAGGAATTTCAGAATCGTCTGTCCAACGCATTTTGAAGCGCTGTCAATGGAAAAGTTACATTCCAAGATTAGTCCATGCTATTAATGAAGATGATCCGGACCGAAGAGTGGAGTATTGCGAGTGGTACTTGGCACGATGTGGATGTGGATTGGACGAAGGGGTTTCGTAGAATACCCTCCGCGTTCACCAGACCTCTCACCACTAGACTTTTTTTATGGGGATACTTAAAAGACAAAGTCTACGCTATAAAACCTGCAACAGTCGCTGAATTGAGAGCAGCCATTGAACGAGAATGCACACAAATACCAAACGAAATATTTCGTGATGTTTGCGATTCCATTGCTTCGCGTTATCAGCAGTGCCTGGACCAGAACGGACGTCAGTTTGAAAACAGGCGTTGACAAAACAATTAAATAATGTCTGTAGATTCTATTACATTTTGAAAATGAAATGTATTTTAATAAACACTGCCTTTATAATTTTTAAAGTGTGTATACATTTTTTTGGGACGCCCTGTATATATATATATATATATATATATATATATATATATATATATATATATATATGTATATTATATATATATATATATATATATATATATATATATATATATATATATATATATATATATATATATATATATATATATATATATATATATATAGTTTACACGCAGGTAAAGAAAGCAAATTGAGAGAACGGCATTTCCATAATCGCTGTAACTTCTTAAGGATGAGTGGAAGAAGGTTTTTACAATGAGTCTGGTGTTTATTAGAGGCAAAGAAGGATTTTGACTAATAACTCAAGTATTTATTAAGACCCGAAAGATTATAAGCGAAACGGAGATAATGTTTAGATTTACAGGTATTTTTCAGAAAAGTGAACGTGTGCTCTCGTAAGTGATAAAAATGGAAGTAAAAAAAAATTGTCAACGTGAACTAAAATTCATTAGAACCGCAATGAAGAAAATAATCTTTCACCGGAAATGGCAGAAATATGCGGGTATTGCTAAGCAAACACACTTCAGAACATCATCAATTCGTCAAATGCAACATATGCAAAATGTCAGAATTGCGTACGAACAGATTAAAAAAGAAATCAACATTGTTTGATAAATCGCGGTGGTTGTTGTTATTCTTCATTGTAAAAGGTGTCAAAATCCTGTAGTCATATAATTTTTAAAAAAAATAAGAAAAGGATTCTCTGTCACTACCGACATCGGAAACTATCAAATCTACACGTTCCCATTTCAAAGATCGACCTAAACGCCTTTGATCTTTGAGCTGAATATGAAAAAGTTGGAACAATCTTCCTAGATGTATTCAAAATAGCGTGTATTGATCTTGCGCGAAACCAAGATATCACAATGAGACCTTCCGCCATAAGGACTGCTTTAACATTACGAATACTATTGAATACATAGAAAAGACTTTATTAAACATTCGTAGAAGATAACACGAAAATAACACACAAAGACTCCAGGTCTTTTTCAGCAGAAACTTGACGGCATAATCTGTTTACATTACCCCCAACACCACTATAACAGACTTCAACAAACTTAATCCAAACTGATCGCTTCCTTATAATAATCAGTCAGGAGGGCCAGGAACTGGCACAGCGCTCGTGCTAATTAATGCGGCTCATTACTCTAATTCCTCTGTTATTTACACCATCATCATCGGGATTCGAACCGTCGACCTCAGTGTCTCCATTTCGCTTATAGAGAAACGGTGTTACCCACTGAGTTACGCACGCTGGCCTCGCTTCTTCGTACTGCCTATATCAAAAACTTAAGTCCAATTTCCGTTTCCGACTTAGTCACATCAAAAGAATCGCATTCTCTTTGTCTTTCAGCTTGGCTTGCGCGTACAGAGGGATATGTCGTGGTCATTTCGAAACACCGCTTGCCGTTAGTCCAGCCAGGTGAAGTGACATTGGGTCTGTTAGCAACTTTTTTATGCTGAAAGGAGGGGCCAAGGGCGAACGCCTGCAAAAACGTCCCACTCCCCTAGAAGGTGAAGAAGAGAGACTAAATTAAGGTCCAAAGTTTTCGAAATGGCTGGACACACTGCATCTGAAAGAAATTGGAGGTCATAGACATGGGGGAAAGATGGATTGAGGAAGGTTGTTCCAGAGTTCACCGGTTGGATGGGTGACGTGATATAACATGGTTCGGATCCCAAGTAAAGCTGTAGGTCCCCATCGTCACAAGACTATATAGATGTTATGACGTTAAACAACACCAAGGGCCCAAACATTATTATTATTTCTATTATTCGCATATACCCTACTGTGAGGCCGGCCGCACACAGGATCGTCTTGCGACTCACGATTCACGACTTGGGTTGTGACGACTCGAGTCGCGTATGATTTTACATTGATAGAATGGGAGCCCCGCACACTGCAGCGACCGCGACGCGATTCTGGAATTATAAAATCACACGCGACTCGACTCGAGTCGTAAGTCGCAAGACGATCCTGCGTGCGGCCGGTCAAAGACATTCACAATCACGCATAGAAAACTTACGAAAGAAATGAATTTGGATCTCAACGCTGAAGGACACAAACTATCCAAGCTAGATGACGTTTCGCTTTTCACTAAGGTTCCTGAAGAAGATACAATTAACTTTAGAAAGTTCAGAACTTTCCTGCCAAAGTACCAAACGAGCTACCAATCCTACCAAGCCGGATACAATTCTTAAATCTAATTATCATCTTTGGCGAACAATCGTGTTTTCGATTTAAAAGCATTTTCTACAAACACAAAATCGTGTCTCCATTTAGGTTCACTACCAACCCCTCTTACCGTTACTGGCATAGACAGTACCTCAAAACGGTACAACTTCTGAACTTACGGTCCTGATCCTGAAGATGTTATAGCGATGATAACGAAACGTAAATCTGTCTCTCAGTTCATCGTATGTCCTAAGAAAAAGAATACGTTCTGTGAAGAGAAACGACCTTCCATGGTTTTCATCGATTACCCTCTGAACGTGGGTAAATATTACAGGTTAATCCTCTATGTTCAGGAGTCTATAAAATTGTCTGGCGTGAGCCAAAACCTAATTAGTATTAAGTACCACTCGACGATAAAGGGTTAAGCTATTTTAAATAAAAAAATTAATTAACACCAATTATTTTTTGCAATATATATATATATATATATATATATTATATATATATATATATATATATTATATATATAAATTATCGCCAATTTTCCCTCCTTGTTCAACCTCCATTTTGTAATTTTAATTTAAATAAATTAACACTGTTTACTTTCATTATATTAATTACATTATTAAAATGTAATTACAGTAATAGGAAGGAACCGATTGATAGTGGATGCCAGGCACGATCCACTCTACTGAAACGTCCATGTCGCGCTCATTAACTCTTCCACAACAGCGCGATGAATACTAATATATATATATATATATATATATATATATATATATATCAGTGGCGTGCATTCAGGGTAAGCGCCGCCTACCCTAACAACAATCTTATTAAAGATATTAACGACAGTACCATATTTTTGAGAATAGTCTACAGTACATACCCACTAGCTAGTTATGAAGTTTATCATTAGCTACTATAATTACTATAATTATATAATATGTACATATAGTGCGTGTGCTCGCACGCAATACCGCTTACCTGTAGAGTGTAGACGTACTTATTGCACACCATTGATATATATATATATTATATATATATATATATATATATATATATATATATATATATATATATCCCCGCAAGGGGGTTCTAAGCTCGTGCTCTTGAGTGCTCTTTGTGCTCGTTTGTACGTGCTTGTTCCTGGAGGTTTCACGTGCGCCCTCCCGGCCCTAGCACCCAAGGATGATGGGGCTCGACCCTGCAGTCCTTGTCATCCTTGGTCTTTTTCCACTTCGACTGTCCCCTCCACCCTTTCTTTTTCCTCTGTCTTTCCTCTCACTTTTTCTTTGTTTTTCCGCTGAGATATGCCCTTTAAATAGAGGCGAATCGGTTCTTCCTGAACTAAAAAAAAAAAAAAATATATATATATATGGGGGTGAATAGTATAGTAACACCTAGGTATACACGGTAAACATTTCTTCCAAACATTTCGGAAGCCTTATTTCTATCATTCATTGGTTATTTGAAGAAAATTAATATTTTAATTGTATGTAGCGTAAAATGTGTCGTGTATATATATACACACACACAGGGTGTTTCATAACATGTGGGACGCACTTTCAGGATGGATTCAGGACCTGAAAACAATGAAAAAAATTTATATAAACATATGCCCGAAATCGCTTTGTTTCCGAGTTACAGCCCGTTTTGTGTTACAGCAATTCTTTCCGCAAACTGTTTATAAACACTGCTTGCCGACAATGTTTGTGAGTGCGTACGAGACTTATTTCATGTATGGCCTCGCCGATTGTAATTTTTCGTACACTGTATGACATGTTTCAATATAGTTGAGTGTAGAGCCATCAGTCAGTCAGAGGTGCATCGCGGTGTTTCACTGTTCGTATTCGTAACTTCTTACCGTGAATAAGTGCAGTCCAGTAAAAAAAAAACTTAGTTTTTGTGCTATTCAGTGATAGTGTACATTTGAAGTGAGAATGGAGGCTTATTCAAACAGAGAAGTGGCAGACATGCATTTCATCTATGAACTTGCCGAGTGTAATGCGGCCGCAGCAAGACGTCTGTATGCTGAAAGGTTTCCGAATCGCCGTCTGCCAGATTAGACGACCTTTCAGAGAATAGACGAGCGTCTTGGTGATACAGGATCATTCAACAAGCGAGTTTCAGATGGTGGTAGACCAATCAGCGGCAGAACTGTTGAGTTGTAGGAGCGGGTCCTGAATCGCGTGGAGAAACATCCTGGTGTCAGCACCCGAAGGATAGCAGCAGCAGAGGGTGTAAGATATACAACTGTGTGGAAAATTTTACAGGAACAACAGCTTTACCCATATCACATTCAGAGAGTACAAGGCCTTACTGAAGCTGATTTCCCACCACGAGAGGCTGTTTGTACTTGGTTCCTACAACAGTGTGCTCGCGATCCTCTTTTTTTTTTCTATACTCCGTGTTGTTTTGTGATGAGGCTGCCTTCACAAGAAATGGCGTGATCAATTTTCACAACACTCATCACTGGGCCGAAGAGAATCCGCATGCCATCATCCAGTCAAGGTACCAACAACATTTTAGTATCAATGTATGGGCAGGACTTATTGCCGACAACTTAATCGGTCCTTTTGTTTTGCCCGGAAGATTAACAGGAGAATCCTATTTCAATTTCTTGAGGAATGACTTAAGCGATTTATTAGATTAAGTTCCTCTTGGTGTTCGACGTCGTATGTGATTTATGCATGACGGCGCTCCGCCTCATTTTAGTCAGTTAGCCAGAGACTATTTGGATGACCATTTCCCTGATAAATGGATAGGCCGTGGAAGACCCATTGCATGTCCTGCTCGCTCCCCGGACCTGAATCCACTCTATTTTTACTTGTGGGGTCATCTGAAATCCATCGTTTTCGTGACACCCATTGACAACGTTGAAATGCTTCGCCAACGTGTAGAACAAGGATGCCAGAAAATCCGAGCAATACCTGGAATGTTTGAACGCGTCAGGCAGTCTATGACGAGGCGTGTTCAGGCGTGTATTCAAGCGCAAGGCGGTCTGGAACACACAACGGGCTGTAACTCTGAAACAAAGCGATTTCGGGCATATGTTTATATAAACTTTTTTCATTGTTTTCAGGTCCTGAATCCATCCTGAAAGTGCGTCCCACATGTTATGAAATACCATATATATATAGTGTTACAACTCAGAATGGTCCCCTGAGAAACTTTGGTGCTGCTATAGCGTGCGGTCTACAAAGATATCTTTAGTGTACAAAAGAATTTGCGCTGAAGTGACCTGACCTGAAATGATTTGACTTTATCGTTGGGGACGAATGTGAGATCAAGGCGGACTATAAAAGGGGGAATCATGAAGACAAATATTAGTTCAATTACATTAAAACAAAATTTAAAGGACAAATAAAACAAACAATTCATTCTATGGGATATAATGCCAGGTTAGGTTAATTGAATGCCCGGTTAGGTCAACTGTATGCCCTTGATAATTGGTTAGGTTAAGTCGTGATATTTCCATTAGTTTTAACGAAAATATCACAGCTTAACCAATCGTCAAGGGCATACAGTTGACCTAACCGGGCATTCAATTAACCTAACCGGGCACTATATACCATAAAATGAATTTTTATTTGCCCTTTAAATTTTTTTAATGTTATTGAATTTGTAAATATGTTGTAGACCGCACGCTATAGTAGCACCGAAACTTTTGTTTCACACAGACCGTGCATGAAACAAGGAACCCTTCTGGGAAAATTGAATCCACTATAGTCCGAATAAGTAATGGTAAATGACAATTAATGTAGGTTTTCTTTTTCATGATGGTTATTCATGGTTCCATCATAAAGAACCTACAATTATTTGTCATTTACCATTCTTATTCGGACAGTAGTGGATTTAATTTTCCTGGTAGAGTTCCTTGTTCCATGCACGGTCTGTATGTAACATATATACGAGGTGTGATCAAGAAGTTTGGTAAATAGTCCCGCGACTAATGAGCTCGTGTCACTAGGTGATGTCAGTGTGTATGGCTGATGACGTCATCTTGGTCACTTGCCAGATGCCAACAAACACCATTCAACTACGCACCAGTGCGCCGTAGCATTGCTTTGTGTGAGGGCGTTTTTGTGGCGTCTGGCGATTTTTCAGAAAATGTCGAAATTTGAGCAACGTGCAAACATCAAATTTTGTTTTAAAATTGGTAAGACGGCTACAGAAACGCACGGAATGCTTGCAGCTGTCTACGAAGATGAAGTTGTTACAAACGAGACTGTTTGCAAGTGGTTTGGAAGGTTTCGAGAAGGAAATGAGTCTTTGGAAGATGATGAAAGAAGTGGTCGTCCGTCCTTCTTGTTTGTAACTTCATCTCCGTAGACAGCTGCAAGCATTCCGTGCGTTTCTGTAGCCGTCTTACCAATTTTAAAACAAAATTTGACGTTTGCACGTTGCTCAAATTTTGACATTTTCTGCAAAATCGCCAGACGCCACAAAAACGCCCTCACACAAAGCAATGCCACGGCGCACTGGTGCGTAGTTGAATGGTGTTTGTTGGCATCTGGCAAGTGGCCAAGATGACGTCATCAGCCATACACACTGACATCACCTAGTGACACGAGCTCATTAGTCGCGGGACTATTTACCAAACTTCTTGATCACACCTCGTGTAAATATATATATATATATATATATATATATATATATATATATATATATATATATAAACGTAAAGAACGACGCTTGTATAGGAGAATATTCCGCGCAAGATGAGCGAGAACGAAACAAATGAAAAAATGAGGTAACCACCCGGGAATCGAACCCGGGATCTTCCTATTGCCGGTCAGATATGATAACCATTACACCACGGACCTCACTCAGTCAAATGCCGTAATTCCTCTACATATGCGTAGAAACCAATGCCCCAAGGCGGCACCTCCCGCATGCCCCCTTGGGGCATTGGTTTCTGCGCGTATGTAGAGGAATTACGGCATTTGATTGAGTGAGGCCCGTGGTGTAATGGTTATCATATCTGACCGGCAATCGGAAGATCCCGGGTGGTTACCTCATTTTTTCATTTGTTTCGTTCTCTCGCTCTCATCTTGTGCGGAATATTCTCCTATACAAGCGTCGTTCTTTACGTTAATTATACTGCGTGTTTGCAGTTTAAATGTATATATATATATATATATATAAAATAAACTATAGGCCAGTGTTGCTTACATCTCATCTCACTAAAATATTTGAAAGAATAGTTAGACAGAAAATCTATGGCTTTTTGGAAACTCGGAAAAAATTAAATGATAACCAACATGGGTTTCGGTAAGGCAGATCATGCCTATTACAACTAATGGAACACTACAACATTATTGATGCACTGGAAAGTAATGAAAACTATGATGTAATATACACAGACTTTGCCAAAGCGTTCGACAAGTGTGACCATATGTGAAGCATATGGGAATAACAGGAAAAGTAGAGAAGTGGATATATAATTTCCTTAGTGAGCGGCGGCAAGTCGTTACAGTACAAGGAGCATCTTCATCAGAATCAGAGGTCCTCAGCTCAGTACCACAAGGAACAGTATTAGCTCCACTACTCTTCATAATCATGCTAACTGACATAGATGAGGACGTTACCAGAGACAGCACAGTAACATCCTTTGCCGATGACACAAAGATCAGTAGAAAAATAAGAAACCCAGAAGACATTGGATGTCAACAAACAGACATGAACAGAATCTACAAGTGGACGGAAGACAACAATATGAAGTTTAACACTGAGAAATTTCAGCTATTACGGTACGGAAAATGAGAGGACCTAAAATCTATGGAATATTATACCCCAGATGGACAGGAAATTCAGAGAAATTCTAAAGCAAAAGACTTAGGGGTTGTAATGACTGATGATGCGAAATTTGAAACACAAAATAAGATAGCAGTAAACAGAGCAAAGAGAGTAACTGGGCAGATACTGAGAACCTCTAAACGAAGGGATAGGAATATAATGATTCCTCTACTGAAAACCCTGATCATTCCCAAATTGGAATACTGCTCGGTCCTCACATGCCCATATAAAAAAGAAGACATTAGACAACTAGAAGGGATTCAGAGAAGCTTCACAGCCAAGATCAAGGGGTGCAAAGAACTAAACTACTGGGAAAAGTTACGCGAATTAAACCTATATTCACTGGAAAGGAGGAGAGAGAGAGAGAGAGAGGAGAGAGAGAGAGAGAGAGAGAGAGAGAGAGAGAGAGAGAGAGAGAGAGAGAGAGAGAGCATTATTTACAAGACTGTGTCGTGTTCCCAAATTAAAGGCTAGACAGAAAGAAAATAGTTTTGTTGTGAGAGGACCAAAACTGTTTAATCAGCTGCCCAAAGACCTAAGAAACACGAGTGGTGTTGCGGTGGACATCTTCAAAAGAAGATTAGACGCCTGGCTCAGAACAATCCCAGATGAGCCGGGCGTACCTGGCTATGTGAGGCGGAGAGTACAAGAAACCAACTCACTACTTCACCAGGCCAACTCGAGAGGAGGGGCGACAAGCTTGACCTTCGTGAAATGAGGACTCATCGCGCGGAACATTTGAAAGGTTGAAGGTATATATATATTATATATATATATATATATATATATATATATATACGAAAACACAACAATATATTAAATGAAATACAAGACATCTGTTAGTTAATTTGCTCAATTTTGTTCTGAAAACCATTTTCAGAAGTTATTTTCTCGATAAAAGTCTTGCACATCAAAAGCAGTTTTACGAGACTGAAAATTACGCACACACACACCACACACACACACACACACATATATATATTATATATATATATTATATATATATATATAATATATATTGACACGGTTGTCGAGTATCGTTAAATATATAAAGATGTTACAAAGGACCATATTGTTTGTATTTAATTACATAACTTATTACATAATTAATTACCCAACGAACTCTGCCATTCCAACAAAGGTAACTTGTATGTTTAGATTTTGAGATTTATGACTGATTTTTTTTATTTTTTTTTGCTTGATATATATATATATATATATATATATATATATATATATATATATATATATATATATATATCAAGCAAAAATAAAAATAAAAATATATATATATATAGGTAAAATGAAAAAATAGAAAACTAGTTACCTAGTTTGCATGGTGCATGACCGTTATCTACGTAGTTTACACCGCTCATGACGCCCGGATACGAGGTTGCTGTGCGGCCCCCGGTTAATTGAATGGCCGGTTAGGTCAACTATACGCCCTTGACGATTGTTTAGGTTAAGTCGTGATATTTTCGTTAAAACTAACGAAAGTATCATGACTTAACCTAACCAATCGTCAAGGCGTACAGTTGCCCTAACCGGACATTCAATTGACCGGGGGAACTCACAAGTAGAAAGACACAGCACTGCATTATCACACGCTAACACTACAACAATAATATTCAGACTAAACTAGGTCTAAGCAAGTAAAAACAACATTAATAACAACAAAGAAAAATTATGTTTATGGAGTTCGTCTGGAGAAAAAGGGTTTATTCAACAAAATACTGAGAGACATTAAAAATTTTCCTAAATAAATTACTATTATTTATTCAGTAAAATAATTGTTTTGTTAAATATTTGTCAAATAAAGGATTTCTAATTTTTTTTTTTCTGTTAGCATGGAACCGTCATGCGCGCGGCAAACTATGATAGTTCTCTCCATTTTTTTTCATTTTATTTTACCTTATGCGCATTTCTCTCAAAAAAATATTATTTCTGTTGTCAGGACATTAAGATACATGTATAATAAAAATTTAAGCTAAATCCCATGGGGTCGTCCATTTGGAAAAGACCCTAAATAAATTTGAGAATAAGTTATTTTATAATTATACAATAGAGATTCATGCGCCTCATCTCACCCCTCCCCCTACTCTTTCCCAGCGAGTAGAAATCCTCCTCCAAATTTCACGGTGGGAGAGGCCCCTGCCGGAAATTCTTCCGACAAAATTCTCTACAAAGATCATGTGTGTGTGTGAACTACGCCTAAACACACATATATACACACCTTGCATTGCAGTATATCAATATTAATCTGCATATCAAAGTATTAAATTCTTGTTTTTAACTGCAACGATGATTTAAAACTCACGATATTATATTCATTGATATTTCTATTTATACTTCAATTATTTCAACAGTTTATATACAAAATTATTCTTTTACATACCATATCTATTTTTATATATATACAGGCCCACCGAGAGGGTGGGGATACCGTGGAAAAATCCCCTGGGCTCGGACCTCTAGGGGGCCCGGAAAGAAGGGGGGGGGGGGAATATAAAAATATTAATAAAGCAATTGATTAAATAACAGAGAGGAAATATAATTAATGAACATACTGTATATTTTATAGAGATTATCATAGTCAAACTGAAACAGATAAAATATTTTCCGCGGTCCACCAATGCCCATGACCGACTGACAGATCTGGGAACCATTGCAATTGAAAGCCAGTTAGCCCATACTTTAAATTTCATCAGAATCATTTACCACATTGCTGGAGAGAAGACAAAGAAAATACACTTCTAATTATGAAAATCTTGCAGTAAACAATTGTGTTGCCTGCATGGACTGGTACTGCATTTGTAAATTGTATGATGATACAATTAATATAATTGATTCGAAAAATAAAATGGTCATTTTCTTCCGAGATGTTTATTCATACTGTATGTTTTGAATAGTGACTTGGACATATAATCAGTTTGCTCGTTATGTACACAAAAAACATTCATAATAAAATACTGAGTAAACAGGGGGGCCCATATACCAATTCTTTCCCAGGGCCCGTAGCAGCTCTCGGCGGCCCTGTATATATAGATAGATTATATTTCATTTTTATATTGTCTGTCGAAACGGCAAACTGAATACCTATTCTAAATATATTTTCTTGAAAGTTATCTGTTCCGATATGAGTCTGGAAAATCGCGTCGCGGTCGCTGCAGTGCGCGGGGCTCCCATTTTGTCAATGTAAAATCACGAGTGACTCGAGTCGTCATGATCCAAGTCGTCAGTCGCAAGATGATCCCGTGTGCGGCTGGCCTAACTATCAGAGCACTTTTCCAAGCAAAAGGAGACCTGAAAACGCATGAATTTGATTGATTTCAGAATTTTGATTAATTTTACTTACTTTGTTTGTATAATGTGTATGTTGTAGTGTAGGAATTTTACTTTTTAATTGTAATTTGAGTAATTTATCTCTACTTTTTATTGAATTAATAATAATTCCTGGAATGACCCATGGATTTGTAACACTTTTGGGAGGATCCGTTTGCTTCTTCTTTAAGGGAAAGTAAATATTAAAAATATCAAATTAAGGAGTCGGAGAAGAACTTAAACATATGATCGATGTAGCATCTGAGTAGTATACCCGCAAGAAGGGAGACAGAGAATGGATCAATTTGAAAATTTCACCCCTCACCGTCCTTCATGGCGGTCCTCCACCGTCCTTCATGGAGGTCCTCCACCGTCCTTCTTGGCGGTCCCTCCTTTATGAGGTGTTCTTCATGGTCCAAAAAAAAAAAAAAAAAGGGGGAAAAAGAAAAAAAAGGGGAAAAAAGGGGGAGGGGGGGTAAAAAAAATTAAAAATAAATTTAAAAAAATAAATTTAAAAAATTAAATTTTAAAAATTATTCGTCTTCACCTTCAAAAAAATTTAAGAAAGGATTGAGCCTCGCCTTCCTTCTTGAAAAAGTCCTTTCATGAGACAAACAAGAACAAACATGCAAAAACATACATACATTCGAGTACTTCCTGTTCAGGCAAATTCCGCCAGACAGTAGAAATGGAAACGAATATCTGAAAGGTTTAATAAGCCTAACCACATTGCGCATCAACACATCCAATTTTCGTCTGTTATCAATTTGCGAACAATACATAAATTAAAATCAGAGTGATCATATTTTAAAACGAATACAAGTTCTTTGTTTAAGATCTGTATTATGAAAAATAAAATGAATATTTATCATTTTAATTTAAATAAATTAATTTCTCTCTTTTTTAAGGGAAACTGGCTTATTTTCAAACGAGATGATCTTCAAATACAATATATACTTATAGTACACGCATATTTGTTTATTTACTTTTAAATATGTAGTTTTCTGTTATTTACACCGATATATACCATTACATTCACTTTCACATGCTATCTTCTGGTATATGAACTAATAATTTTACCGTTCATCAAATTTCGTTATAAAATTACATGTGTTAAAAGAACATCAAGCTGCGTAACACAGCTTTGAAACTGAAGCATCAATTCTGTTATCCTCCTCTAAACATCCACTTAAATATTATTACTAATATTGATTTATTGATATTATTACATATATATATGTACACGTGTTAAGAGTATTTAAATTAAATATATTGATTTCAATTCCCTTCGTAATAAAAGCATCTGGCAACTATACCCCAATCTTGCTATATATTTCTCAGTAATTGTTTTCAGGTTAGTTGTTAAGTTTAACTTTCTTCTAAAGACTATTAGTTGATACTAATCTTGCTATTATTATTATTATTATTATCATATATATATAATATATATATATATATATAATATATATATATATAACATCCAAATAAGTAGGTTCGGGTAAAAAAATTTCTTATTAGATGCAATTAAAGAAAACGGGATGTCGAATTTGTGTGGGTTGTCATTTTTAAATAGATGCAGCGGGAAATAGGTACTGAAAGTTGAGAGATTTTTCATTAAGAACCTTTCTACTTGTAGTTATAGTTAGGACTATTCACATTACTTTAATTATCATTTCTCTAATTTAACGGCTGTTCACAATTCCTCATAATTCTCATAATAAACGTATTTGTTTTCACACCAGTCAGGCCACTGTTTACATCAATCACACAGAATGTTCATGCTTATTGTTTTTGTCATTAGCTGTACCAATCATGTCTTTACAGACTGAAGCCTACCGTTACACAACGTTTAAAATGTTATAATTAATGCTTTATGATATCAGATCTCGTATAAAAAGCATTATTTCTGTACAATTGGCGACAAAAATACTTTCAATCCTAATATATGTACGTATAGACAGACAGACTTATAGTATGCAACATACGCCTTTTCACCTGTATTAAAAACGTAAAAGTATCATCATGCGATCTTAGTTTCCGCAATGACGTGAGCCCTAACATTTAATTTAAAATTATTTAACAGATCATTCGAGGGAACTGTACATCGATCTCATTATAACTTCTGACTCATAAAACCGCCATACATATTTACACGAGTTCAATTTAAATATATATATATATATATATATATATATATTATACAGTGGTGTAGTGCTAAATAAAGAAGTGAGGGAACGCATTTTGAAAGTGTTACTCAGATGCGGGGGGGGACAATAGCGAGCGCGGCGAGCCCATACAGCTGGGGGTCCAGGGGCACTGTAAGCCCCCGGAAAATCTTTTGAAATCTGACCAATTTCAGGGATATTTTGAGGTCATATGCACTGGATATTAGGATATATTCCAAGGTTGAAGATGCAGTATTTCCAGTGTCATTAGATATATGACATCCAGTACGATCAATAAAAATAGCTAACAACTGGAATGATTAACTAAAAAAAGTTAACAACTAGTACGCCGTGGTGACTGTTTCATCAGATCTTTATAGGCTAGCATTGCCTCAGTCGAAGCTAAAAGAAATGAAACAGTTAATGATTCTTATATTCTTCTAGGGGCGGGAATTAAAATTTCATGACGTTAGAGATTTGTAAGTTCGGATTTATTTGAAATAGTGAGGGAACGCCGTTCCGTCTACCAAAAAAAGTAAGGGAACGCCGTTCCCACAGCACTACACAATATATATATATATATATATATATATATACAGAGATGGGCACGATCTTGATCTTCAAGATCAGATCGTGATCTTGAAGATCGTGATCTGATCTTGATCTTGAAGATCACTTTTATTATGGTGATCTTGATCTTGATCTAAGATCACTTTATTTCTTGTGATCTTGATCTTGAAGATCACTTTAGACTTCAAGATCACTTTTAATTTCAGATTCTTAAATATGCCGCTATGCGAATGTCATTTGTTTTTTGTCCAAGCGACATCTGGTGGCAACTTTGTTCAACACCGACTGTTTATGTTTTCTGTTAGTTGGGTGACTTGCCGTCATGCGTGGGCTCATGGAAGGTGTAGTTGCTGTGGAATTTAGGCTCGTAAAAAGTGTAATTTACTGTGCAATTATGTTAAAAGTGTTCTATTAATATACGTATTATTATATATAGGCATAAAATATAGCCTATAGGTCCGTATTCATAATAAATTAATTCTAAACATATTTTATTTACAGATTGAATTTTTTAATAATGAGTGCAATTTTACAACTTCAACAGGCTCCCAAGGGAACCAAATATTCTAGGTTGTCACCAGAACAGTATTCAATATATTTAGATAACAATGTTGGTAATAAGGATCAATCTGTGCTATTGAACGGAAAATATTTTCAAATTGTCGAAAAAACTGGAAACAGTATCAAAGTTATTTGTAGGCAGTGTACAAAGAAAACTACAATTCTGTCTGCTGGCCTCGACTCAACAAGCAATCTTCTGAGGCACCTCAGGGTTAGTACTACTTAGTAACTAAGTAGTAAGTAGCAACATTAACATAATGGTTCAAGTCATATTTTAAGTGACTGGTGCCATACAAGACTAATGCTACATTTACATAGACGTCCATTTGAATATATTGTGCACTTCAGATATTAATAGATTATGGACTAGTAACTACATTAAAAACTGCCGATATCCAACTATAATAAAACGCCAGGTGTATCTGTCTTTCTCTCTGTCTGATCCATGTCTGTAATTTCTCCTATTTAGTTACTGAAGGACGAAATTCGGCTTTCAATTTAACATAGGATAAAAATGCACTGATCATGGTGAAAATAATTTTAGTTAAAGATAACAAAATTTTAGAATCTTGTTAAGTATTAATTTCAACTAGAAGTTTGATACTCTGATAAATATTATACAGGGTGTTCAAGAAGTCTCTCCGCATGATAATAATTTATTTTCTTGTGCAGAAACTACATTCGGATCTTTTGGGTGAATATGAATCGGAGAAGAAATCTCGCAAGCGTCCAGCTAAAGAAGAAGATGCCAGCGGCAGCAATGCTGGCCCTGCCAAAATTGCCAAGCAGTCAACACTAAGCATGTTCCACATTTCCAAGCAAAAACCAGGACCACCAATATGCAAGGATATCCTTGAAAAGAAGATTCTCTCGCTTGTGGCTAATGGGCTCCTACCATTGAGCCTAGTTGAACTACATGAATTTAAGGATCTTCTTTCATGTTAGTATAACTCAAATATTTTGCTATTTTTTCCATAGCTAATATCTGATTAAAATAATTAATCATATTATTTGTATGAACATTAGACTATCGCTAGCCTAGCTAAATATTTTGATATTTTTTCCATAGCTAATCTATTGTATTTGTTTTAATTTTTAAATATTTTTTTCAGACGTCAACCCGGCTGTTCAGGTGCCATCTAGACGCACCCTGGCTAGATCTCTTGCAACAACAACCAGTACAATGAAGGAAGACATACAAGCAAAACTGGCAGCAGTTGACCATGTGTGTGTTACATGCGACATATGGTCAACTAATCACCGCAGTTTCATGGGAGTCACTGCGCATTGGGTATGCTATTGATTTAGTGTATTATTTTTATATAATTGATAAATTGACCATTGGTGATAGACTGATAGTCTGATAGACTTATAGTATAATCTTTTCAATTATTCGACATGTGTTCCTCATTCATTAATTTGGTGAGTCTTCATTTTGCTGTGATTCACAGTAATTTCACACTAATTCACTGATTCTGTCATCTGTCATTGTGTCTGATTCACAGCAAAATGTGGAAGAGTCCATATTCACAGGCTGTGAATATGGACTCTTCCACATTTTGCTCTTATGGGATGGGTCACTGATGTGGTGGTATGGTAGGCGACTCATCGCTGAATTGCCTCCTTTATATCACATAGTTCTTCTCTTCAATGTTTGGTGGCGCAGTTTAGCTGGTGCGTGTCTAACCAATATTATTAAATTAAGCTTAAAAAAATGTTCATACAAACATTGATTTTATATTCTTACATTACAGATCAATGATGACTTGTCGCGAGGATCAGCTGCACTGGCATGCCGAAGATTTCGTGGAACACATAGCTTTGATAAAATTGCTGGAATATTGGACAGGATCAACTCGGAGCATGGTTTATCTTATAGAAAAGTTGTATCTACAGTCACCGACAATGCATCGAACATGGTGAAATGCTTTAAAGAGTTCGGTGTTCGTGTTCAGAATCGTACTGACGACATTGATGAAGATGATGCAGATGAAGATGATGATGAAAAGATTCGGATGAAGAGGTTATCATCAGCAACTTTCCTGAACATTCAGGAGAGCATGGAGAGGAGTCAGTGAAACTATCATCCCATATTCGATGTGCCTCCCACCAAAGCTGGGCACTTGCGGTTTTTTTTGCGGTACTGCGGTACTACCGCACTACCAAACCGGTACCGCATAACGCAGTACCGCAAAGGATCGCTGAAAGTACAGGCTGTACTTTCAGCGATCCTTTGCGGTACTGCGTTATGTGGTACCGGTTTGGTAGTGCGGTAGTACCGCAGTACCGCAGTACCGCAAAAAAAAACGCAAGTGCCCAGCTTTGCCTCCCACACATTGAACTTGGTAGCAACAACTGATGCAGATAAAGGACTGAATTCACCTGGACTAAAGAAGATAAAGCATTCTGCAATGGGAAAATGTTCGGCGCTGTGGAATGCTGCTGGTAAACCCAAGTCAGCAGAAAAAATACAGGAAATAACTGGCGTCCAATTTAGGTACCCATGCGTCACCCGATGGAACTCAATGTACGACTCATTAAGCCAAATATATAAACATAAGAACGACGTGAATGTAGCTCTTGAAGAACTGAATCTACCCATCCTCAAAGACAATGAATTGGAATTTATTTCAGAATATTTGTCTGTTCTAAAACCAATTGCAGCAGCCCTCAACAAATTACAGGCAGAGAAAGAATGCTACTACGGTTGTCTTCTTCCAACAGTCCTAGTGACTCAAGATGCCCTCGCAAGATTGGAGCCTATCCAACCAAACGACCTGCGCTTGAGACACTGCATGCCATTACTGGCAGCAGTCGTCTCTGGCTTCAATGCCAGATTTGGTCATTTTTTGTCGTTGAGCCCCGAGGTAACTGATGCCGTTTTGGCCTCAGTATCTCATCCGTATTTCAAACTTAGATGGATATCATTGTTGCAAGGGCCTAATTTCGGCGATCATGAAGCAATCAAGTCTCAAGTAAAAGACAAGCTGCAAATGGCTGTAAGAAATTGTAATTCTGACAGCAGTGGTAATAGTTCGGTGAACTCAGACTCATCATCTGAAGACGATTTCTTCAGAACTATGGACGGCTCATTCTCTGCTCCTAACAACAAGGAAGACTTGGAAGTCCTCAATTATTTGCAGGACACCAGTAAGGCACTCGACTATTTAGATAGGTATCCTGCTATAAAGAAGATCTTCAAGAGGTATAACACCACGCTACCTTCCTCTGCACCAGTGGAACGGTTGTTTTCGTTTGCTGGCATGGTTCATAGCCCCAAACGAAGTCGTCTCTCGGATGGTAACTTTGAACAATTGGTTTTGCTGAAAGCAAATGTTTACAGCGGTTGAACATTAAATTAACACTCTTAACTTGCGGTTTTTACCCTTATATTGTCAGTAATTGCGTACTGCAGTAAAACTGTAAAATTAAATTCTATGTAAAAAATGTTTACTTATATATGCTGACAATTCATTGATATGGGTTATGGACCTGGTGAAATGAGAATTGAGAAAATAGAACTAAAAACTATATGTAGGTCATTTAATAGTTTTTTCTTTGCTGATAAGTTATGATAATACTAAGTTTTAAGTTTACCACCTGAAAAACTGAAAGGGGAATCGTCAATCCCCGTGGTTTAGATCAGGTGACATGGGTAGGATGCGATGCTTGTATTGCCTCAGCCCTCAGGGGAGTATTAGGAGTGATACTTTTCAGGAGTGATTAACAAAATAATTTGTTTTTGTTTACTCTACAAGAGTACAACTTTTTTCAATTCATATAAAAGTGATCTTAAAAAGTGATCTTGAAAAGTGATCTTCAAGATCACGATCTTGATCTGGATCTTCAAGATCACATTTTTCTGGTGATCTGATCTTGATCTTCAAGATCACATTTTTCTGGTGATCTGATCTTGATCTTCAAGATCACCAAAGTTGGTGATCTTGCCCATCTCTGTATATATATATATATATATATATATATATATATATATATAAAAGGAGTTTGTATGTGCCATTCCAACAGAAGGCAGGAAGTGTCTGAACCCTGTTTCTCCCATCACTGTCCTCTTCATCTGGCCTTTTTACATGTCACGTCTACCCTGTGAGCAGCCCAGCATACTCTCAAATACGCGCTTCTCACTATATTCCTTACTACACACGCATGCATCTTACACACTACACAGTCTTTTCAAAAAAGGTGTAATTTCAGTAGTCTCGGAGATTCGCGATTGTCCCCTCCTACATTTTCTCAGTAATTGTTTTCAGACTAGTAGCTAAGTTTAACTTTCTTTTAATGACTATTAGTTGCTAATCTTATTATTATTATTATTATTATTATTATTATCATTGTATATATATAATATATATATATAATATATATATATATAATATATATAACATCCAAATAAGTAGGTTCGGGTAAAAAACTTTCTCAGTAGATGCAATTAAAGAAAACGGGATGTCGAGTTTGTGTGGATTGTCATTTTTAAATAGATTCAGTGGGAGATAGGTACTGAAACTTGAGAGATTTTTCATGAAGAACCTTTCTAGTTGCAGTCATAGCGTCCATTCACATTACTTTAATTAGCATTTCTCTTATTTATCGACTGTTCACAATTCCTCATAACTCTCATAATAAACGTATTTGTTTTCACTTTTCTTTCATGCCAGACAAGTCTCAGTATTTACATCAATCACACAGAATGTTCATGCTTATTGTTTTTGTTCCTAGCTGTACCAAACATGTCTTTACAAATTGAAGCGTACCGTTACACAACGTTTAAAATGTTATAATTAATGCTTTATGATATCAGATCTCGTATAAAAGCATTATTTTCTGTACAAATGGCCACAAAAATACTTTCAATCCTAATATATGTACGTATAGTATGCAACATACGCTTTTCCAACTGTATTGAAAACGTAAAAGTATCATCATGCGATCTTAGCTTCTGCAATGACGTAAGTGAGCCTTAACATATAATTTAAAATTATTTAACAGATCTTTCGAGGGAACTGTACATCGATCTCATTATATATATATATATATATATATATATGAGTTTGTATGTGGCATTCCAACAGAAGACAGGAAGTGTCCGAACCCTGTTTCTCACATCACTGTCATCCTCCCCTGCCCTTTTTACATGTCTCGTCTACCCTGTGAGCAGTCCAGCACACTCTCAAACACGCGCTTTTTCACTATATTCCTTACTACACACGCATGCATCTTACACACTACACAGTCTTTTCAAAAATGTGTAATTTCAGTAGTCCAGAAGACTCGCGATTGGCCCCTCCTTCCTGCATGCATCGTATATATTACGAAACAATTTATAAAGTTCTCTCTTATTGGTTTCCTTATTGTAATGGGTATCACAACCGATTTTTCAATATTATTTAAGTATTATGTTCAGCAACATACCCCCCCCCCCACAGACTAGTTTCTTAGCATAATCATGAAACGATTATATTAATATATATGAAAATGAAAATGAAAAGGTTTATTGGCAGACTATAGTCCATATGACAAATATTATTAATACAATGACAGTTCATACACTAAGGATAGAAATATATACAATTGATTAGAAATAATACTGCACTGTCGAAGTTAAGTGGAGCTACAGACAGACGTTTTCGTACCAAGAAGTCCATAGCTTAGAAGATAAATGGCAGGACTCATGGATAGCTTGGATGATCGGGTTGGTTGACTTTTTAATTCTTTGCATTAGACTGTGTTGAGCACGTCTTGTTACCTCCGGGAAGCTCGGAACATTGCGGGTAGCAAACATTTGCGAAGCTGAGCATCTCGGGGGTAATTTATGTAAGAGTCTAAAAGACCTGTTGTACATCAAATTTAGGGTTCTGCCAGAACCTTTTTTATAATTCACCCAGAGTTGCTGACCGTATATATTACTGCAGAAAGCACGAAAGAGTGTCTTTAGCTTCACTTGTACAGAAACGAAAGTTCCTTATGGTCATATATAATATATATATATATATATATATATATATATTGCTTATATATATATATATATATATATTATATATATATATATATATATATATATATATATATATATATATCCAAAAGTAGTTTGAAGGCTTATTCCATCTTACGACTGACTATAATTATACACTTTAGAGGAGTTTGAAAATTGCATATATTTAGACAAAAAGTATTAGGTCTTAAGCTGATTTCATGTCAATATCAGCGTGCTTCACTGCCCTTTCAGTCATTGTGACCTTAGATCGTACCAGAACTATGGTCTTGACAAAGCACAATGTGTTAAATTTACCAAACAAGGATTACCTATGTTCAGGACTCTGGACATTTCCATACTCAACATCAACTATGCCCATTTGATCGTACCTTTCTTTATGTACATGCAATAGCATCAATTGGTTAAGCTTTCTCAGAATCGTGTTTGAACTCAGATAAGATTTAATACGCACGATATTACTAAACGAGCGTTCACTACAACACGTAATGGAGGCAGGCATCACTATAATTAACTTTGTTTACGTAATCACAGAGGAGATAAGAAATTACTGGTCAGGTGTCAGTGATTGCACGTGTGTAACTACATTACGTAGGATTAACTGCTCAAGGGATTCGTGAACACAAAGTTCATACAGAGGTTGTTAGATGAGTATGTAGTCTTGCAGGAAGGAAGTCTGAGCCCTAGAATGAAGTTACACTCACTAATTATGCTGTGGACGTCTATCCTTTGCATCCTCGAGAAGCAAATCTTTACACTGGACATACATTTTGCACTATACTTCGTTAAAACTCTCAGTTATGGGTATTATAATGAGATACAGAGCTTCATAATGTGCCTTTCTGTAATGATCTTCAGATGCATAGCTACCTTCCGGTGGAACACAATCCTCTTCTAGCCTAGCTGGAACTCTTCTAAATCGAGGCTGTGAGGGTACATCTACCTGACAGGAACCTAGTGACTGTACATTCTTTCAGAAAAGACTACCCCCTTCATCATTGCGCATATTTCAAAGAGTTTTATCAGTCATACCACCAATAGCTTATATATATATATATGATACACACACACACACCATATATATATATATATATAGATAGAGAGAGAGAGAGAGAGAGAGAGAGAGAGAGAGAGAGAGAGAGAGAGAGGTTGCAAAGAATGATGATGCGAAATTTGAATCACAAAATAAGATAGCAGTAAACAGAGTAAAGAGAATAACGGGGCAGATATTGATAGTCTTTAAACGATGGGATAGGAATATAAGGATTCCTATACTGAAAACCCTGATCATACCCAAATTGGAATACTGCTCGGTTCTAACATCCCCATATAAAAAAGAGGACATTAGGCAGCTGTAAGGGATTCAGAGAAGCTTCACAACCAAGATCGATGGGGGGGTGCAAAGAACTAAATTACTGGGAAAGATTATGAAAGCTATTCATATTTTCACTGGAAAGGAGGAGAGAGAGAAACACCATTATTTACACTCGGGAAATAATGAAGAAACTTATCCCTAATCTTACTCTGAACCCTGTAACTTCCTAAACAACGGTGGAAAGTAGAAAAGGAAGACTGCGTCGTGTTCCCAAATTAAAGGCGAGACAGGGAACATCCTTAACCCTGAAAAAAATTAGTTTTGTGGTGAGACGACCAAAACTGTCTAAACAAAAGCCCAAAGACCTAAGGAACATGAAGGGAGTTGCTGTGGACATCTTCAAAAGATGATTAGACGCCTGGCTCAGAACAATCCCCGATGAACGGGACGTACATGGCTATGTGAGGTGGAGAGTACAAGAAAGCACTCGCCCCTCGACCAAGACAGGCCTAGAGGGGACACCAGCCTGACCTTCGTGTGAAGAGAGAACTACGCACGGAACCGCAACGTTGCGTACACACAC
The DNA here is from genome assembly GCA_023014485.1 of Bathynomus jamesi. Lineage (NCBI taxonomy): Eukaryota > Metazoa > Arthropoda > Malacostraca > Isopoda > Cirolanidae > Bathynomus > Bathynomus jamesi. The sequence goes on from JAJOZX010008700.1 coordinate 91,052, forward strand.
ACATTTTATTCGTGCATTTATCCGTGATTCACTGTCGTCAATTGAATTAACATAACCTACTAATTGTTACCACTGTACACTTAACCGTGATCGTGACATGGTGCTAGCCGTGATTTGAGGGTGTTTACATTTGGGGGTCTCCTCCCGCCATCCCACACAATGCGTCTCAGTCAATGTCTCTCAGCGCAGCCAAAGACAATATTACGGACGATACAAAGATCAGCAGAAAAATCAACGAGTGGTACAAAACTTCAAAATAAATCCAATTACCTTCCAAACAACACAGGACAATAGGAAAGTCAGAATGTGTAGTGTCCCCAAACTAAAGGCCTGACAAGAGACCTCCTCAACACTGAAGGAAATTAGCCTGGTTGTCAGTGGGCCAAGACATTTTAACCAGCTTCACCTTCATGTGAAGAGAGACCGACGCAGAGGGGGGGGGCACTACCATCGAGTATAGCAATTTAACTTGAAGTAGTAGCATTATTAAATATTTAAATTAAATAGATGATTCTTTCGCAATAAAAATTAGGTGGTAACCTACATCTTAACACATAGCTATCATATCTACAGCTAATTACGCAAAAGTACATTTCTCTTTCATATTGAGTTGCCAGATAGCAATATTTATTAAATTAAACCATATATTAATCATCCATTTAAATACCACAATATTTAAATGGATGATTAATATATGGTTTAATTTAATAAATATTGCTATCTGGCAACTCAATATGAAAGAGAAATGTACTTTTGCGTAATTAGCTGTAGATATGATAGCTATGTGTTAAGATGTAGGTTACCACCTAATTTTTATTGCGAAAGAATCATCTATTTAATTTAAATATTTAATAATGCTACTACTTCAAGTTAAATTGCTATACTCGATGGTAGTGCCCCCCCCCCCTCTGCGTCGGTCTCTCTTCACATGAAGGTGAAGCTGGTTAAAATGTCTTGGCCCACTGACAACCAGGCTAATTTCCTTCAGTGTTGAGGAGGTCTCTTGTCAGGCCTTTAGTTTGGGGACACTACACATTCTGACTTTCCTATTGTCCTGTGTTGTTTGGAAGGTAATTGGATTTATTTTGAAGTTTTGTACCACTCGTTGATTTTTCTGCTGATCTTTGTATCGTCCGTAATATTGTCTTTGGCTGCGCTGAGAGACATTGACTGAGACGCATTGTGTGGGATGGCGGGAGGAGACCCCCAAATGTAAACACCCTCAAATCACGGCTAGCACCATGTCACGATCACGGTTAAGTGTACAGTGGTAACAATTAGTAGGTTATGTTAATTCAATTGACGACAGTGAATCACGGATAAATGCACGAATAAAATGTGTGTGTATACGCAACGTTGCGGTTCCGTGCGTAGTTCTCTCTTCACACGAAGGTCAGGCTGGTGTCCCCTCTAGGCCTGTCTTGGTCGAGGGGCGAGTGCTTTCTTGTACTCTCCACCTCACATAGCCATGTACGTCCCGTTCATCGGGGATTGTTCTGAGCCAGGCGTCTAATCATCTTTTGAAGATGTCCACAGCAACTCCCTTCATGTTCCTTAGGTCTTTGGGGCTTTGGGCTTTTGTTTAGACAGTTTTGGTCGTCTCACCACAAAACTAATTTTTTCAGGGTTAAGGATGTTCCCTGTCTCGCCTTTAATTTGGGAACACGACGCAGTCTTCCTTTTCTACTTTCCACCGTTGTTTAGGAAGTTACAGGGTTCAGAGTAAGATTAGGGATAAGTTTCTTCATTATTTCCCGAGTGTAAATAATGGTGTTTCTCTCTCTCCTCCTTTCCAGTGAAAATATGAATAGCTTTCATAATCTTTCCCAGTAATTTAGTTCTTTGCACCCCCCCATCGATCTTGGTTGTGAAGCTTCTCTGAATCCCTTACAGCTGCCTAATGTCCTCTTTTTTTATGGGGATGTTAGAACCGAGCAGTATTCCAATTTGGGTATGATCAGGGTTTTCAGTATAGGAATCCTTATATTCCTATCCCATCGTTTAAAGACTATCAATATCTGCCCCGTTATTCTCTTTACTCTGTTTACTGCTATCTTATTTTGTGATTCAAATTTCGCATCATCATTCTTTGCAACCTCTCTCTCTCTCTCTCTCTCTCTCTCTCTCTCTCTCTCTCTCTCTCTATATATATATATATATATATATATATATATATATATATATATATGTGTGTTGTGTGTATCATATATATATATTATATATATATAATATATATATATATATATATATATTATATATATATATTATATATATGTTGTGTGTGTGTATCATATATATATATTATATAATTATATATTATATATTATATATATGTGTGTGTGTGTGTATCATATATATATATATATATCTATATATATATATATATATATATATGCTATTGGTGGTGTGACTGATAAAACTCTTTGAAATATGCGCAATGATGAAGGGGGTAGTCTTTTCTGAAAGAATGTACAGTCACTAGGTTCCTGTCAGGTGGATGTACCCTCACAGCCTCGATTTAGAAGAGTTCCAGCTAGGCTAGAAGAGGATTGTGTTCCACCGGAAGGTAGCTATGCATCTGAAGATCATTACAGAAAGGCACATTATGAAGCTCTGATCTCATTATAATACCCATAACTGAGAGTTTTAACGAAGTATAGTGCAAAATGTATGTCCAGTGTAAAGATTTGCTTCTCGAGGATGCAAAGGATAGACGTCCACAGCATAATGTGAGTGTAACTTCATTCTAGGGCTCAGACTTCCTTCCTGCAAGACTACATACTCATCTAACAACCTCTGTATGAACTTTGTGTTCACGAATCCCTTGAGCAGTTAATCCTACGTAATGTAGTTACACACGTGCAATCACTGACACCTGACCAGTAATTTCTTATCTCCTCTGTGATTACGTAAACAAAGTTAATTATAGTGATGCCTGCCTCCATTACGTGTTGTAGTGAACGCTCGTTTAGTAATATCCTGCGTATTAAATCTTATCTGAGTTCAAACACGATTCAGAGAAAGCTTAACCAATTGATGCTATTGCATGTACATATAGAAAGGTACGATCAAATGGGCATAGTTGATGTTGAGTATGGAAATGTCCAGAGTCCTGAATATAGGTAATCCTTGTTTGGTAAATTTAACACATTGTGCTTTGTCAAGACCATAGTTCTGGTACGATCTAAGGTCACAATGACTGAAAGGGCAGTGAAGCACGCTGATATTGACATGAAATCAGCTTAAGACCTAATACTTTTTGTCTAAATATATGCAATTTTCAAACTCCTCTAAAGTGTATAATTATAGTCAGTCGTGAGATGGAATAAGCCTTCAAACTACTTTTGGATATATATATATATATATATATATTATATATATATATATATATATATGTATATATATATATATATATATATATATATATATATATATATATATATATGAAAGCAATATATATATATATATATATATATATATATATATATTATATACACACATGACCATAAGGAACTTTCGTTTCTGTACAAGTGAAGCTAAAGACACTCTTTCGTGCTTTCTGCAGTAATATATACGGTCAGCAACTCTGGGTGAATTATAAAAAAGGTTCTGGCAGAACCCTAAATTTGATGTACAACAGGTCTTTTAGACTCTTACATAAATTACCCCCGAGATGCTCAGCTTCGCAAATGTTTGCTACCCGCAATGTTCCGAGCTTCCCGGAGGTAACAAGACGTGCTCAACACAGTCTAATGCAAAGAATTAAAAAGTCAACCAACCCGATCATCCAAGCTATCCATGAGTCCTGCCATTTATCCTCTAAGCTATGGACTTCTTGGTACGAAAACGTCTGTCTGTAGCTCCACTTAACTTCGACAGTGCAGTATTATTTCTAATCAATTGTATATATTTCTATCCTTAGTGTATGAACTGTCATTGTATTAATAATATTTGTCATATGGACTATAGTCTGCCAATAAACATTTTCATTTTCATATATATTAATATAATCTTGTTTCATGTTTCATGATTATGCTAAGAAACTAGTCTGTGGGGGGGGGGTATGTTGCTCAACATAATACTTAAATAATATTGAAAAATCGGTTGTGATACCCATTACAATAAGGAAAGCAATAAGAGAGAACTTTATAAATTGTTTCGTAATATATACGATGCATGCAGGAAGGAGGGGCCAATCGCGAGTCTTCTGGACTACTGAAATTACACATTTTTGAAAAGACTGTGTAGTGTGTAAGATGCATGCGTGTGTAGTAAGGAATATAGTGAAAAAGCGCGTGTTTGAGAGTGTGCTGGACTGCTCACAGGGTAGACGAGACATGTAAAAAGGCCAGGTGAGGATGACAGTGATGTGAGAAACAGGATTCGGACACTTCCTGTCTTCTGTTGGAATGCCACATACAAACTCATATATATATATATATATATATATATATATATATTATATAATGAGATCGATGTACAGTTCCCTCGAAAGATCTGTTAAATAATTTTAAATTATATGTTAAGGCTCACTTACGTCATTGCAGAATCTAAGATCGCATGATGATACTTTTACGTTTTCAATACAGTTGGAAAAGCGTATGTTGCATACTATACGTACATATATTAGGATTGAAAGTATTTTTGTGGCCATTTGTACAGAAAATAATGCTTTTTATACGAGATCTGATATCATAAAGCATTAATTATAACATTTTAAACGTTGTGTAACGGTACGCTTCAATTTGTAAAGACATGTTTGGTACAGCTAGGAACAAAACAATAAGCATGAACATTCTGTGTGATTGATGTAAATACTGAGACTTGTCTGGCATGAAAGAAAGTGAAAACAAATACGTTTATTATGAGAGTTATGAGGAATTGTGAACAGTCGATAAATAAGAGAAATGCTAATTAAAGTAATGTGAATGGACGCTATGACTGCAACTAGAAAGGTTCTTCATGAAAAATCTCTCAAGTTTCAGTACCTATCTCCCACTGAATCTATTTAAAAATGACAATCCACACAAACTCGACATCCCGTTTTCTTTAATTGCATCTACTGAGAAAGTTTTTTACCCGAACCTACTTATTTGGATGTTATATATATATATATATAATATATATATATATATAACAATGATAATAATAATAATAATAAGAAGAAGAAGAAGATTAGTAGCAACTAATAGTCATTAAAAGAAAGTTAAACTTAGCTACTAGTCTGAAAACAATTACTGAGAAAATGTAGGAGGGGACAATCGCGAATCTCCGAGACTACTGAAATTACACCTTTTTTGAAAAGACTGTGTAGTGTGTAAGATGCATGCGTGTGTAGTAAGGAATATAGTGAGAAGCGCGTATTTGAGAGTATGCTGGGCTGCTCACAGGGTAGACGTGACATGTAAAAAGGCCAGATGAAGAGGACAGTGATGGGAGAAACAGGGTTCAGACACTTCCTGCCTTCTGTTGGAATGGCACATACAAACTCCTTATATATATATATATTGTGTAGTGCTGTGGGAACGGCGTTCCCTTACTTTTTTTTTGGTAGACGGAACGGCGTTCCCTCACTATTTCAAATAAATCCGAACTTACAAATCTCTAACGTCATGAAATTTTAATTCCCACCCCTAGAAGAAATATAAGAATCATTAACTGTTTCATTTCTTTTAGCTTCGACTGAGGCAATGCTAGCCTATAAAGATCTGATGAAACAGTCACCACGGCGTACCAGTTGTTAACTTTTTTTAGTTAATCATTCCAGTTGTTAGCTATTTTTATTGATCGTACTGGATGTCATATATCTAATGACACTGGAAATACTGCATCTTCAACCTTGGAATATATCCTAATATCCAGTGCATATGACCTCAAAATATCCCTGAAATTGGTCAGATTTCAAAAGATTTTCCGGGGGCTTACAGTGCCCCTGGACCCCCAGCTGTATGGGCTCGCCGCGCTCGCTATTGTCCCCCCCCGCATCTGAGTAACACTTTCAAAATGCGTTCCCTCACTTCTTTATTTAGCACTACACCACTGTATAATATATATATATATATATATATATATAATATATATTATATATATATATATATTAAATTGAACTCGTGTAAATATGTATGGCGGTTATTATGAGTCAGAAGTTATATGAGATCGATGTACAGTTCCTCGAATGATCTGTTAAATAATTTTAAATTAAATGTTAGGGCTCACGTCATTGCGGAAACTAAGATCGCATGATGATACTTTTACGTTTTTAATACAGGTGAAAAGGCGTATGTTGCATACTATACGTACATATATTAGGATTGAAAGTATTTTTGTGGCCATTTGTACAGAAAATAATGCTTTTTATACGAGATCTGATATCATAAAGCATTAATTATAACATTTTAAACGTTGTGTAACGGTAGGCTTCAGTCTGTAAAGACATGATTGGTACAGCTAATGACAAAAACAATAAGCATGAACATTCTGTGTGATTGATGTAAACAGTGGCCTGACTGGTGTGAAAACAAATACGTTTATTATGAGAATTATGAGGAATTGTGAACAGCCGTTAAATTAGAGAAATGATAATTAAAGTAATGTGAATAGTCCTAACTATAACTACAAGTAGAAAGGTTCTTAATGAAAAATCTCTCAACTTTCAGTACCTATTTCCCGCTGCATCTATTTAAAAATGACAACCCACACAAATTCGACATCCCGTTTTCTTTAATTGCATCTAATAGAAATTTTTTTACCCGAACCTACTTATTTGGATGTTATATATATATATATATATATTATATAGATATATAATGTATTATAATATAATAATAGCAGATTAGTATCAACTAATAGTCTTTAGAAGAAAGTTAAACTTACAACTACCTGAAAACAATTACTGAGAGAAATATATAGCAAGATTGGGGGTATAGTTGCCAGATGCTTTTATTACGAAGGGAATTGAAATCAATATATTTAATTTAAATACTCTTAACACGTGTACATATATATATGTAATAATAACAATAAATCAATATTAGTAATAATATTTAAGTGGATGTTTAGAGGAGGATAACAGAATTGATGCTTCAGTTTCAAAGCTGTGTTACGCAGCTTGATGTTCTTTTTAACACATGTAATTTTATAACGAAATTTGATGAACGGTAAAATTATTAGTTCATATACCAGAAGATAGCATGTGAAAGTGAATGTAATGGTATATATCGGTGTAAATAACAGAAAACTACATATTTAAAAGTAAATAAACAAATATGCGTGTACTATATGTATATATTGTATTTGAAGGTCATCTCGTTTGAAAATAAGCCAGTTTCCCTTAAAAAGAGAGAAATTAATTTATTTAAATTAAAATATAAATATTCATTTTATTTTTCATAATACAGATCTTAAACAAAGAACTTGTATTCGGTTTAAAATATGATCGCTCTGATTTTATTTATGTATTGTTCGCAATTGTAACAGACGAAAATTGGATGTGTGATGCGCAATGTGGTTAGGCTATTAAAACCTTTCAGATATTCGTTTTCCATTTCTACTGTCTGGCGGAATTTGCCTGAACAGGAAGTACTCGAATGTATGTATGTTTTTGCATGTTTGTTCTTGTTTGTCTCATGAAAGGACTTTTTCAAGAAGGAAGGCGAGGCTCAATCCTTTCTTAATTTTTTTTGAAGGAAGGTGAAGACGAATCATTTTTAAAATTTTTTTTTTTTTTTTTAAATTTAATTTTTTAAATTTTATTTTTTTAAATTTATTTTTAAATTTTATTTTTTTATTTTTTTCCCCCCCCTTTTTTTTTTCCTTTTTTTTCCTTTTTCCCCTTTTTTTTTTTTTTTTTTGAAGGACCATGAAGACACCTCATAAAGGAGGGACCGCCATGAAGGACGGTGGAGGACCTCCATGAAGGACGGTGGAGGACCGCCATGAAGGACGGTGAGGGGGGAAATTTTCAAATTGTCCATTCTCTGTCTCCCTTCTTGCGGGTATACTACTCATCTGTTACAGCTGTTGTAATTCAGTGAGATTGGATTGTTATAATAATAAAGTTTGGGCATTTGTAACCTCTTCGTAACGGCAAAGTTACGTGATGAAAGGAACCTACAGCTTTACGTGAGATCCGAACTATCTGTACGAGTCGCGACATCGTTTGAACGCAAAGGATAATAATCAGGCGGGAGGACCAGAAACTGGCACACCGCTCAGGCCAACAAGTGCGGCCCATTGCGCTGACCTCTGTATATTATTATTACCAGCACCATCGGGAGTCGAACCCCCGACCGCAGTGACCTCGCTTATTGGGTAGACCCACTGATCTAGCTGTCAAAACGCAAAAGACGGTCACCCATCCGACTACTGGACAGACCCAACGTCATCTAACTTCGCTGATCTAACAGGAAGCGGTGTTATGACGTGGCCTCTTTCCATTCTTGGAGAAAAATAAAACTATTGAAAAATGCTACGATAATGAATTAGACAACTGAGGAAGATTCTTTGACCAAGTAGTAGTAGTAGTAAGCAGATTACAGGTGTTTAAACTTCGTCATTGGCTACAATACAAATACCACGAAGTCTCCTTTAAGGCTGATCCCCAGCCCTTCAAAATCACTCCTTTGATAGGCCAAATTGAAAAAAAAGTTCCACGAGAAATATCAAGGAATATCGCAATTCCCAGAAGATAAAGAAACAGTTTTAAATGTTTAAAATAAAAAAGGTTTTTACCTCAAACAATTAAATATTATTTAACTAAAATTCTTTCATTAATATATATATATATATATATTAGTGGTGGACCGATATCCGCGTCATTTTTAACATCCGCATCCGCACTTCTGACTGCGGATGTTATGCGGATATTACCTCTAATAAATTATGCAATTTACAATTAAATTAGCTTATAAAGTAGCTTATAAGGCCCAGTCATGCACATTTCATGTGAAGTATTAATTATTAATGAACAAACAAATATATAAACCTCAAAATATAAATACCTGGTAACACAGAAAATTGAAGGAAACTTGTTTCATTGAATTTTCTGTGGCTGAAACTCTTGAGAAAGTTATGATTTTTATCATAATGAAAACATTAATATTAATTTTAATTCTTATGCATTGCCTGCCATAATAGTAATATCACGAAATTTGAAAAATTATCTCATATTCATAATTCTATATTATATTGATAGATTAACTAAATATCCGCATCCGTGGATATTGAAATAAAAAATCCGCATCCGCAGATGTTGAAAAACTGACGTCCGGTCCACCACTAATATTTATTTATTTTATTTATTTATTTATTTATTTATTTATTACACACTTTTATGAGTATTTAGTTTTTCTTCCTATATCCGATTTTCCGCTCCTTTTTCCATTTAGCGCCGGCGGCCATCTCATTCCTCTGCATCTGCATTAATCTACTTTGTCTACTCCATCCACCTCTATCAACAGACCCTTTATGGTATATTTTCTGAGGCCCGATTCGTAAAAGGTAAAAAGGAGTTGACTTTTTATCTGTAATAGAGGAAGATATTAGGCAGAAAGGTTTGCAGACTTTCAGGGAATTATGACAGAGGCGTCCAACCTTTCCAGAACCTTCCAGAACTTTCATCCAGTTCTATCTCCTTAATGGATTGCCTTCGTTGTTTGTCGTTGTGTTTCTTTTTTTTTTATCTCTTAAAATTATTCTCTCTCTCTCTCTCTTCTCTCTCTCTCTCTCTCTCTCTCTCTCTCTCTCTCTCTCGTAATGCTGCAATGACAAAATGATGACTTCTTGTACATAAATAAATAAATAAAAAATCTCCTTAAAAAATGCATGGCGTAGATTAGATTAGATTAGATTAGATTAGTATTCATGCTATCCTTTATTTTCCGATGTCTTCTAATGTGTAACTGAGTACACGAGGTAAGTGTACGCATGATGTGAATGAACTCTGAAGCTATTCTTTTCATTATACTTTTCCCCTACTTTCCTATAAATCTTCTTTTACCACTATTTTCTGTCAGCAGTGGCTGGCGGAGGAGGGAGAGAGCCTTGTCTGTTCTGTACTTTACTGTTACTGCTATTCATGTGTGAAAGCTTTATACGTCTATATGTGTAAGCATGGTATTTGTTTTCAGTGTTCTTTTTTTTCATTGCTATTTCTAAGAGTTCTACTTCCTTCTTGGGCTAACCTAAAGTGGATCTGAGGGTTTTAGTTAGCCTCTCTCTCTCCAATCAGTCCTCCCCCACTTTAGAGAGACGTATCTGGTTGTATTATGCCCTCACATATGATCATCCATCGAGCAACTTATTTTTTGATCACTTGCCTCTTAAACACCTCTGAGTGAGAGAGACTTGAATTCGCCTTAGCAACAACGGGTGATCACCAACGAAACCCTCCCCTTCTCCAAGAGGAACAAGTACACGGGGTAGATACAGGGACCCCCTCCTGATATTCCTCGCCGGAAAGATATTTTCTCTACATATATACACGTGTATACTTAGACTCCGCCAACAAATTGTGTCCGCTGAAGTTCATAGTATGACGTCACGCACAAATTTTATTTTTCCCCTATCACCATCCTCCTTATCTTGTCCCCTTCCCACGTATCATTCCTCCCCATTCCCCTTTGAGAGATTAAAAAGTTTGTTTTTTTTTTCTTTACCCCGCGCCCCTTCCTTCCCCCATATTAGGTTAGGTTAGGTTAGGTCAGGTCACTGTCACTTACCTTATCACCCACCACCTCTCTTGAAAGATTAAAATTTAGATTTTTCCCTTTCTCTCCTCACTCCACCTCGTTTCCCCTCACCCCTTTCTCCTCAGTTGGCACTGGCACCCACTCGTACTCGATGTGCCCATAATACTACTTTATTCCACGACTCAAAGCCTTAAGTTTCTCGATCACCACAATTTTTCAGCAAGACGAAGTTATAAATTTTTTCTTGATCAGATGGCACCGGAAGTAACTCCTGCTGAAAAAAGTAATAAACCTTATTCGAAATGTTACCATTGTCATTCCCAACATAGTTTTTCTGAGTATTTTCAAATTAAATTCAATCTCCTAAAAAGTGTGATGAATATTTTCCTGTATTTCAAAACAGAATGATTAAAACTCTACATGGTCAGACAGAAAACATCCTCATATATACTAAAGGGTGATCCAGAGAAATGGGACCCAAAAGAAACCCTGTAACTCTTAAAGTATAAGTCCTTTTATAAAATCATACGCATCATTCGAAAGAGGATAGTTACAAGTTTGTACAGGATTGTATAGGTTTTGACAATACAAGACAAGATAAGATACAAAACAAAATAAAAGTGTTAGTTAAAACTAACCCTTCAAGATGACTGCATGGACTGTGGAACAGCTGCGTTTCATAACTGAGCAATATTATGAGCATGGAAGAAGTGTAGTTTCAGCTCAAAGATCTTTCAAGACAAATTTTCAGATGTCAAAATCACATTCTAAGAAAGTAATCCGTCGGTGTGTCAGAAATTTTTCCCTAACTGGCAGCATTGGAAAAAGAAAACCAACTGGAAGAGTGCGCACAGCAAGGATAGACGAGATCATTAACAGAACTCATGAAATTGCACAGGATAATCCTAACATAAGCATCAGACGTGCTTCTCAGCTGTTAGGAGTTGGATATGGAACAACAACAACACCGTATATTCAAGCAAAATTTAATGCTCTTTCCATATAAAATTCAAACAGTGCAACAACTAAACGATGGAGATTTCGCACGAAGACGACAATTCTGTCAATGGATCCAACAGAAGGTAAATGACACCACCAATTTTCTAGCAACTTTGATTATGTCAGACGAAGCCCATTTTCACTTGAATGGAACTGTAAACAAACAAAATTGTCGTTTCTGGGCAACAGAAAATCCATTGAATATTACCGAAGTCCCGTTGCATAGTCAGCGTGTAACTGTTTGGTGTGGTCTTACTGCATCTCAGATCATAGGGCCGTACTTTTTCGAGGATTCCACCGGAAACACGGTCACTGTAAATGGTGATCGCTACGAAAAAATGTTGACCGATTTCCTTATTCCTAAATTAAGAGATCTTTGTCTAGAAAACCACTGGTTCCAACAAGACGGAGCTACCTGCCATACCACGAGGAACTGCATGTCAGTTTTGCGTCAAACGTTTCCAGGCGAGTTAATCTCAAGATTTGGAGACGTTGAATGGCCCGCAAGGTCTCCGTATTTTTCTCCCTTAGATTATTATCTCTGGGGATATTTAAAGAGTAGGGTCTACAGAAATAACCCAACGACCTTGCAAGAATTGAAGGCCGCCATCACAAATGAGATACAGGCCATACCACCGCACACTCTTGCAAAAGTGATGCAGAACTTACAAGCGAGAACACTGGAATGCTTGGCAACTAATGGAGCACATTTGGGAGTCATTTTTAAAAAATAAATATTTCATAATAACTTGTAACTCTACTCTTTCGAATGATATATAGTTTTTATGAAAGGAATTAAATATTAAGAATATTTGGCTTTTTTTTTATGGGTCCCATTTATCTGGATCACCCAGTATATTGCCCGCTGCGTCTTGCGCAGCAAAAGCCCCCAAAACCACAACCTAAGAGGGGATAGGGACTGGGAGGGGCGGGTGTGTTACTAAAACTTTTCCTTTTTCTCCCTTAATGTGTATACTAAATTTGGTGTAGATTACCTTAGTCGTTTAGGTGTGTATACACGAACATAAAACAGACATCCATCATCCCCTACCTATATAATTAACATGAATATTAAACAAATATATATTTGTTAAGAGTTCGACAAAATAATATATAATAAAGGATGTACGAAAAGTCTTCAACCAATGGCAATTATACTAATTAATAATTAATTGATTTCTTTAAAAGTTTAATTTCCTTTCAATAAAAAGGTTTTTCGTTTGTTTTACCTTTATCATACCGACAAAGGTCATGTGACAGGTTGTTCGAGCGTTCACCCATCCATCGATTGGTGTGTGTGTGTGTGTGTGTGTGTGAACGACAACTAGATGAAGTGAGGTCAAGTGTGTGTGATATTTCACAGATGTAATGGGATAATTTTTTTGAGGTAACAACTTTGGTGCCTCGGAACATTAAAAAAATTCTAGAAACATTTTTATTATTGGAAAAAAGATACGTTGTTCCTGATTAGGTTAGGCTAGGCTAATTTATCTTGTATCTCGCTATTTAATGACTTACAGACGCCACCGTTCGAGCCCTCAGTTGTGTCTCAAACGCTTAACACGACCTTCGCGGTTCGATGGCATAAAGTTTAGGTTAATTAGTTTATTTTAATGCATGTATTTTAAAATGTCGGTACCTCGGTTATGCGCAGATGCCCACGTGTGTGTGTGTGTAAAAAATACTCAAAAATACATTTTTCAAAAGACCTCCCCCACCCCTCTTCGCCCCTTCTCCCATCGATGACGTCATCATCCCAATGACGGTACTGCCGAAATGTATGCCAATATATTACAACTGTTTGTGGATTTTAATTCGTAAAGCGTGCAAAAGGAGATATTATTATTTATCTGTTTAACTAAAGACTGAATATATATTCTCAGAAGTTTATTCAAGTAATTATTCCCAATTACTGCTTCAAGCATGCATAATTAATCGGCTCTGAAATACTTAGGAATTCCTATGTAGAAAACTGATGCAGTAAGTCCTTTAATTTAGCGAAGATTGGTTAACAATCTGCTTCAATTTCGTCCGAATGAACGATTCGGCGGAAATGTTGATACAAGTTGGCATGAAGTTGGTTGTAATTTAGTGTTGTGTAGCGTGTAAAAGGTAATATATAACAACATATAAGGTAACATATATAATAAAGTGTAATAATTTATTTTTGGGAACACCTAATTTGGATATATATACCGGGTGTCCGAGAATTATCTGTACAATTTTTGGCTGTTATTAAATGTCAACCATTTGGAGTATCGA